>RJWT010047844.1:0-11239 GCA_004365215.1 Cuniculus paca | reverse complement strand
AGCATGTGTGGTTATGATGTTAAGGAAGAGCTCAGACTGAGAAAGGACTATCAGATGTTGTACAAGAAGGGTTATTTTTCTTTTCCCTTGTAAGTGTTGTTCAGAATGTATTTTGGTTTTTTGGTTTTTTACTATGTGTTCAGGTGGCCTTGAACTCACTATGTAGCCCAGGTTGGCTTTGAACTTGTGGCAATCCTCTTGCCTCAACCTAATGTAAAGTTTTTAGCTTTTGAATATATAATACTCTAACATAGTTCATTTTTCTAAAGTATAAATAAAGTGATTCCCAGCACTACAACAATAATAAATGACCTTGGAAACATGCTAAGTGATAGAAACCAGACAGTAAATGTCATGTATTATATTATTTATTTATGTGAAATGTCCAGAATGAATAATTCCACAGAGAAAAATCAAAGATTGATGGTGGCTGGGTTTGGAAGAGGGGTGATGGGGAAAAAGCACTTAATGGGCAAGGAATTTTATTGTGCAGTTGTGGAAATATTTTGGAACTAGGTAGAAGTAGCTGTTGCCCGTATTGGGAACATACTAAATGCCACTGAATCACTCACTTTACAGTGGTTAATTCTGTGTTAAGGAATTTCATCTCATTAAACCACTTTTTAAAGTTAACTGAGAGCCAGGCGTGGTGACACACGCCTGCAATCCCAGTGCTTGGGAGGCTGAGGCAATAAGATCACTGCAAGTTCAAGGTCAATCTGGGTTACATGGTGAGTTCAAGGCCAGCCTGAACTGCATAGCTAAACCCTGTCTCAAAAAGCCAAATAAATAAATAAATAAAGTAAATTGAGTAAGTGTCTCTCTCCTTCCCTGCTCACCAATGTGTTCTCCAGAGGTAACCAATGCACCCAATTTCTTGCATTTTTCTTTAGAAATAGTGTGTGCATATTCAACAAAATAATACATATCTTTTCTCCATTTTTACTCAGGTGGTATCCTGTAATGCACATTTTAGTTTATTCTGTACTTGGTGCCTCTGCTCCTTAATAATAAATCTTGTAGATCACCTGTGTCTATATTAAACAATACCCTCACTTTTTAACAGCTGCATGTTAATCCAATATAAGTATGCAACATACTTCATTTAGCTAGCCCCCACTGATGCACTTTTAGACTTTTTTTTCAGCTTTGTTATTAGAAAGAACAAAGCAACAAGGATCTTTGACCCTATTCCAGGAGCTGTACCCCATAGCTATAGAATACATTGTTAGAAACAAAGGCACTGGGTAAAAGGGTATGTGCTTTTATAATTTCGATACATATAATCAATTTCATGGCTCAAGGTACTACTTACTCACCAATCATCCATGTATAAAAACATCTGTTTTCCTGTTATCACTGGCAAAGCAGTAGCTCTTCTTTATACCAGATATTTTCTGTTGCAATACAGAATATATTACATTTTTTTCACAGACCCAAGCTTCATTTTCTTGCTTTGCTTTGTTTTGTTTTTCTGTGCTAGCAGAGAACCCTAGGCTGGAGTTTTCCTCTCTTTGATCAAATCCACTTACTAAACTATTCATTACTATCCAATCAAAATATTCAGCCAATCTTGCTGAATATTCAATTTATGATCAAATTTTGCATGACCTTGCTTTCTGGTAACAAAATCTTTAAATAGGTGTCTAACAAACAATTGCAGATGTGTTAATTTCTTAGTCTGGTAGTGTTTAAATAGCCTTGCTGATGAATAGCATAAAAATGCTGTATGAGAAAATTCAGATCTATCCACAAGTATAATCCAATAGATATATATTATCTCCTATTTGCAAAATATAATATCAATGCCTGTGGGGGATACAACAACCAGCCAGTACAGAGCAGGAATATGCAGGAATATAAAAACTAGCATGGCAAATCATACAGGAGGAAGAAGTGCTCTAGGAGGAAAATCGCTCCATGCACCCACGACAGAAAGGTACACGAGGGGCATGAAGAGTCATGGCGAAGGATCCCGTGGGTGAAGACGCTGAGCAGCAGAATTAATGAATGAATCCCTTATCTCTAGAAAGTGTTTCGCTGCATTTTTGTTGATTTCCTTTGTAGTGATATATTTTATAAGTTTCAGTGTCTGCTTTTGATACAGATTTAATGTATCTTTCCTAGTCATCGTTACCCATATTCACTTCCTTCTCCTACCTCAGGGGCCCCTAACATGCAGGTGTTAATGAGCAACTGTGAGTTTAGAAAAACTAATCTATCCCTGAAGGACTGACCTCCAAGTGTCAGCTCATGACAAGGTCTGCTAATCAAAACCAAGTGGCCAGCCATAAATTTGGGATATTTCTACCAATCACAATATGAAGGGCTCTCTCTCTCTCTCTCTCTCTCTCTCTCTCTCTCTCTCTCTCTCTCTCCCCCTCCCCCTGGGGAATTGAACCCAGGACTTCACTTGTGCCAATCACATGATGTACCATTCAGTTACTTTTTAAAAACTAAAGTATTTGTTATAAGGATATGTAGAGTACTTATGTTTGCTTTTCATGGTATCATTACATGCTTTTAGAAAATATGCTAATAATTGTCGGTTCAAATTTTTGAGTGGGCTAGAAATCACTATGAAAGTGAAATGGCAAAGTTAATGGTGTTGTGCAGAAATTTATTTGAAATGTAGACTCATGATAAGAATTCACTTAAAAAATAAATGTAATTTTTGTTGAATAAAGTAGGATGCACTGATAGTGCCAGTGTGCTAAACTTTTGCTAGTCCTTAGGGCAGAGAAAATCACTCAAAGCTATTCATATGAGGAGGACTTTCACAGCTCCGAACTTCAAGAAAAATCCGCTGAGAGCAGATACTTATTCTTTAAACTTACCAGACAGACTTTTTACACACAAAGAAGTTGAAATAAAATAGTTTTACATTTAAAATGTACAGACTATTGAAGTTTCTTAACAAAGAATTGGCCATTATGAACCTGAGAAATACGGCAAGGTAGTTAGACATTGCAGAAAATCACTCTAGTGGTAGGACTTTTTGTTCACATTTTAAAAGAAAAGAAAAGAAAAAGAAGTAAATGTTTTATCACATCAAAAAATGTTTATCTTGGGGTCGGGGATTTAGCTCAGTGGCATAAGTGACTGACTGGCATGAGTTTGATCCCTGGCACCAAAAAAAAAAAAAAAGTTTGTCATTTGTGACTGAGTCTTGCTATTTAGTTCAAACTGGCCTCACACTAGAGGTCTCCTGCCTCAGTCTCCTGAATAGCTAGGATTATTTGGGTACACTATTGTGCCTGGCTTTAAAAAAAAAATCATTGTCCCCAAAACATGTATAAGATTGCATTTAAAATGTTCATTTCCTTGGATGTGCTGCAGCTGGGCAGTGACAGGAGTGAGCCAGTACTGGTGTCTTCACCCACAAGCTGTCCCCCAACCCATCACAGGAAAGCCAGCACCTTTCTGGCCCTACTCTGCTTTCCTTTACATTAAGCGAAACTGGTCTGTTTCTTTTTGGAGGATACTGATGGGAACACCCTGTCTTTTATCCTCTTCAGAAAGGAGCTAGGCTCACTTTTCCATGGAGTCCAACTTTTTTAAAATTATAGTAAAATACATACAAGATAGCCAGACATGGTGGCTCCCTTCTGGAATCCCAGCAATTTGGGAAGCTGAAGCAGGAGGATCACAAGTTCAAAGGCAGCCTGAGTAACTTAGCAAGACCCTGTCTCAAAATAAAAAGAGCTGAAGGTATAGTTTGGTGATCTAACACTTGCCTAACAAGCAAAAGGTCCTGGGTTCCAGAACCAGAACCACACAGAAGTACATATAGCACAAAAGTCATCATTTTAATCATGTTTCAGTATACAGTTCTGTAGTTTTAAGTATATCCTCATGGTTATGCAACCAATCTCCAGTACTTTTCATTTTCCAGAATGGAAACTATTCCCCGTAAACAATTTCCCACTCACTTCTCCCTCCAGCCCCTGGGTAACTCATACAAATGGAATCGGATGGTATCTTTTTGAGAGTGGCTTATTTAATATCACAGTGTCCTCAAGATTCATCCCGTTGTAGCATGTTCGAAAATTGCCTTCTTTTTTAAGGTGAAAAATGTTCTATGCTAGGTATCGACCATACTTGGTTTGCCAATGCATCCACCAATGCACCCAAAGACACTTGGGTTGTCCATCTTTGGGCTGCTGTGAATAACGCTGCGATGAATGTGGATGTGTCGAATCTGTCCTCAATCGCTTGTTTCAGTGCCCTCTTGGGAGAGGTGTTTGTTGTACCCTTTGGCTGCAGTAAACTCAGAGACTCCCTCATTTTTAAGAGTAGCAAGTCAGGGATTGGTAAGGACTAAACTCATTGCCCTCCTTTATGTCCCTAATGTGCCTCCCACACCTGCTGGTAGCACAAGATGGCACTCTGAGGGTCGTCAGTGCCCTCTTAGTTCCAAAACAAGTTGATGGGAATACCCAGCCACTTCTGGTTCCCTCCTGTTTGTCTTTTCACCTCAGCAGGGCTTCTCCTTTCTATGATGAGGTAAGTTCAGATTTAAGCTCTAGAAAACAAAGCACTCTTCAGGAAAACCATTCCTCTTCCTCTTCCTATTCCACATTGCTCAAGTCTCAAAATATTCTGCGTTTTGACAATGGTGTCTTCTGAGCCCTCGCAGCCATGTTAATGAGAGATTCCTCTCAGTGAGTTGGTTGGCATAACTCAGCCCTACCACTTTAACATGCATGACTCAATTACACAAGAGTTAGCTAATGAGCGATGGGGAAAAAGTTACAGGTTAAAACAAATGGCGCCTAAATGAATCAAGGGCAGCCTTTCAGATGCCCACCGTCCAACAAAGAGCTGGCAAGACGCTTTCTTCCCTGGGTATGAATCATCTCGATGAAAAAAGGAAACCAGGGCCACCTACGTTCAGAGCTTGTACAGTATGACCTCGAGGCCCAACGTCTACCAGGAGCTTCCTAGCAAAAGGCCAAGCCCTAAAGAATAAAAGGGCTTACACATAGGCATTAAATAATTCTCTTAGAGATGCAAATTTCTAATTAGTTACTGTGGCAACTGTAGAGGCCTAGAAGTAAGCCCCTTACACAATGAACCTGAGAGTTTACTTTTTTGATTTACTACAGCCCTGCGAGTAGCTAGGAGAAGGAAAATAAATATTGCTTTAACTGTGACAAGAGAATAAAGTAGAACATGTGAAGGGATTTCATCCTTTTGTACCAATTCCTACAGGTCTAAGAGGGACATTATGCTTGACACACAGTGTTGCACCAGAAAGAGCAAAGATTCTCAAATGCTTGATAAAATCAAGACTTCTATAAACATGACCCAAATATAAACAGATTTCTTAACTAGTCTTGATGTTTTTATTTCTTTAAGAGAATCGATCCTAGGACTCCTTTCAAACCAGCATAATTTGATGGAGCATTTTTGCTTTATTTTGTACCACTAATCTTTTGTTTTTTAAAAAAATTATGAATAATTCTTCAAACTTTTTACTTAATATGAGGAACACAAAAAGTTAATGTTATTGGAATATCTACTTATTGGAGAGTAGTTTATTCCTAACTTTGAATAATACATGAAAAGTATTTTGCAAAAAAAGTCTGTAGTATTGAAAGTCTGTAGTGTTAAGGGCAGGATATTCATTTTTAGGATCACATTAACTGAAGAAAAAAATATGTCCCAATAGAATTTTTTAGGACTAAAGTAATGTTCAGGAGAGAAAAGTGTAAATTTTTTGCTCATCTTGCTGTGGCAAAACAAAACACTTATTGTCAACAAAACTGGGTAATATTTTTTGTGTGAAGAGGTTACTTCCATTTACCTTCTTTCCTAAATGTTGTAAAATAAATTTAGTGTTAATATTTGCTCAGAAATTCAAGTAAACCGAACTATCTTATGACTGTGCTTTGATTTGATTGTGAACTTCTGAAATCAGTAAATAAAACATTAACTGAATGTCTGGACACTTCCAACACCACTCGTGCTGAGTCTCAGCTTTCCAATAGCCAGTGCTAGATACGGAAACTTACACTGCCTTCGGGTTAAGGGTGGGTTAACAACTAATCTGTAAGCGAGCCCGTTAGTCTTTATAGGAGATTCCAGAGGCAGTCAGTTCAGCCAAAGAAATGATTTCACTATACACAGAACAAGAACAATCTCAGTGCTTGGTTCATGAACGTGCTCTCATCACTGTTCCATACGGGTTCTCTCTTATTTATATCGGTGTTTACTTGTATTGAATAACAAAGAAACTTACTGCTCTACCTGGAAGCTAGAATTTTGTCACAAACTTCTATGTACCAGTGCAGCTGCTCTCCACACTGTCTTCCTGCCTCCTCAAACCAGGTAACCACTATCCTGAACTTTCCTGGATGATCTTAATGCTCTGCTCAGATCTTTGTGTATTTTTAAAAATTACATTGTTCACTTTTTAACTTTTACCTTATTTCTGAAAACCTACATTTTCATTCAGTGTTATGTTACTAATATATATACATATTACTGTCATGCTAAAACTTATTAATTTGACTGATTATATTGTATAAGAATACCACGTTTAATTCATATGTTCTATTTTCTTTGTTGCTATAAAAAGCGCAAGCAACATTTTCTGCATACCATGAGTGCCTGATGCCTTACTGGGAAAGGAAGAGCAAAGTCAAAGAACTTTACAAAAGAATGGCCTAATTCATACACTCACCAACAGTGTGCAAGAGTTGTAAATCTTCTATCTGCTGTACCATTAGATACTGTCAGATTTTATGTGAGTGAAACATAAATTTCAGTGTGAAGAGCAGTGACTTGAGCTAACTGTATTCCCCAAATGGGATTCCTGCCTCCAAAACTGAAAGAAATACATTAAGAAAGTATAGTGAGTGCTTTGTTCCTCATGGGAGGAGAGATGAGCTACAACTTATCCTTTATCTTACAGGTTGTCCCAGTAATTCCTGGCCCTTGGATTGCTAAACATCTTCTTGTACATCAGGCCCAAGTCTTTACTGGCTGTATCTTCTAAACTGAAACACATCATTAGGTATTCATGGCGTCTGCCACTTTCTTCTTCCCAAGTCCAATTTGCAGTATGGCATCAAGATGCACGATGTGATCAAAAATTACGGTGACTGTGCTGTTGAGAGCCGTCCTTCATGAAGAAAGATTGAAATCTGGGAGAAACAGTTCATCAAACCTTAATAATGATGTGTGACAAGTTTCAGCTTGCTCAGTACATCAGCCAGTTCTGAGCTATGCTTGACCTCCCATAAATCATAGCTCACGAACGATGTATTAACATAAAATGTTGGCAGTTTCACTGAGGTCATACCGTCATGCCTCTGCAGATTCTAGCTTTTAAGGAACTGTCACAGCTGGAGGCAAAACCTGGGTGTGTGGTTATGATCCTGAGACAAGGTTCAGAGTTTTCAGAGAAACACAGTTCTCTTTGTTGGAAAACAAACAAACAAGCAAACACATCAATCATCTGTCTTAGTCACTTTCTTCACTGCAATAAAAATCTCACATCCTCAGATGAAAAGAGGAGAGGTTTATTTTGTAGTTTGGCTGATGGTTACAGTGCCTGGTCTGCCAGCTCCCAGGCAGAAATGGTGCAGTGAAAGGGACTACTGCTCACACCACGGTGACAAGGAAGCAGAGAGAGAAGAGAGGAACTGAGGCAGGAGATGCACTCTTCCATGTCACGGCCCGTGACCCGCCACTTCTGACAGAGCCCCCATCCCAACAGCAAGTCAGCTAAATCCTGACCCAAGTCAGCTACACCCTGATCAAAACCATCCCCATGATCCAGTCACCTTTCAAAAGTGTCACCTATGAGCACATGAGGCTTCTGAAGGACCCCACAACCCTAAACTATGACAAGATGCAATATCAAGGTGACCTTGGTTGTGATTTTTAAACTTGATTGAATTTTGTGAACTGAGTTTGTACCCAAGAATACTGCAGTGAACGCTGAATGTTATAAGAGTTTATTAGAGTATTTAAGAAATGATGCATCGTAGAAAACAGCCTGAGAGAGGACAAACAGTTTCATCTTCCATCATGATGATGCTCTGGGTCACACATTATTTCTGGTTGCAATATCTGGGAAATAAAAACATTACCAAGTATTCTCATTCGTTTTATTTGCCGAATCTGGCACTGAGAGACTTCTGGCTCTTCTTCAAAGTTCAAGTGACTATGAAAGGTAAATGTTCTGAATTGATGAAGGACACTGAGGTAGCCAGGACAGCACAACTAGTGACACTCAAGGAAGACTTCCAAAGCTGCTTCAGAAAGTGGCAAGACTGAAACACACAGAAAGTTTAAGAGGGGGAGTATTTTGAGGGGAATTCACCACAATGTGTCTTTCACTGCAATAATTTTTTTTCATTTAAACACTCACTATTTTTTTTTCATTGAACAACATAATGTTATATAGACCAGGAAGGACTGGGGCTCATGGAAAGCAGGAAACTTAACATATCCCAGAGGAAAGTAAATATGTACCCCCGTCCTTGCCAAGAAAAGGCCAACTTCTTTAGTGTTTTCTCTACTTATGAAATCAAAAGTGATTCATTTAGTAGCTGAATGGGTCATGTCGATCTGTGGCTTATAGACACTATCTTTGGAAGGGCAACTGCAAATGGAGATGTCACTCAGTAACTCACTACTATCTGCTAGGGGACCAAGTGGCTTAGTATCTTTTAGCTTTTGACTGTGTCACTCAGTCTTTGCCTTAGTGATCACGTCGTGTTTTCTTTTTTGTGTGTGTCATCTGAAGTCACACTGACCGGTACATTGCAAATATCTAGCACTTCCTAAATGAGTGTATACTATGATTGTGAATGGTTTTGCAGGGTATACAGCAGTGAAATACACAGCCAAATATATCTTCCTCATGTTCCTATTCTGGCAAGAGAGATAATTATGGACCAGAAAAATAAGGCAATTTGTACTATAAAAGATAGCAATGAGTATGAACGAAGAAAAAAATCAGAGGAGGAAATGCAAAATGTCAAGGAGGAAAATGTTGAAATGATAGAATAGATGGATGAAGAAGTTCTCAACAAGAAGATGCATTTTGCATAAAGATCTAAAGGAAGTGAGGAGCTCAACAATGATAGCTGGGGAAACAGCTCCTGGCCAAAAGAACTGCAGGTGCAAAGGCCCTGAGGCCCAGAGCTGTGCCTGGCACAATGCAAGAAGAACAAGGAGGATCATGGGGCTGGAGCTAAATGAATGAGGGCAAACAGAGTAGAAAGTAAGTTTAGAGGTGAAACATGGTCAACTAGGAATGGAACAGAGTATGGGAAATTGCTTTTAATTTTTAATGAGATGGGAAAAACATTAAACAATGTTTTCAATGTCTTTATAGAATATAATCTATATAAAGAGAAACATGCATATCACAATAGGAGTTTTGGTTGGAAAAAGTACATTGCTTTTATTTTAACAGGCTCATCATGATTGGTGCACTGAAAAGAAATAGTACAGGAAAAAAAAACAGGCTCACACCAGGGTGGTGAAAGGAGGTGGTATAAAGTGTCGCATTCTGGATGAATGGAGTTTCTGTGATTTGCTAAGGAATCAGATGTGAGCCCCCAGAGAAGAGAGAAATCAATGATGATTTCAAGTTTCGACAAAAGTAACTAGAGGAATAAACTTTCTATCTTTGAGAAATAGCGATTTTCTCTCACTGAGAAGGGGATGATTGAGGAAAAAACTGGTTTTGTGCTGAATCCATGAGTAGCATTTGGAGCACATTAAAATTTCAGTGTCTATTACACATCCAGAGAGAAAGAGACGTCACTCACAGCTCGACAGCTATGGGGATGTGAAACGGCTGAGAACATTAAGGGAACAAACCTCGAGAGACTAAAGAAGTAACTCAAGGCATGAGCGCAGGGCACTCCTAGTTCAGAGGGAGAGATGGTGAACGGAACCAGCGAAGACCTGAGAAGGACAAGCTGTGAGGTGGGGAGCCCGGGTGCTGGAAGCCAAGTGCGGAAAGTCCCGGTGAAGAGACAGTGACCAGCGCGTGAAAGGGTGCTTACGAGGTCCGCAAAGGGAAGATGACAAAGATCACTGGATTAGCGAAGCCCCAGGGGTTGTGATGGTGGTAACAGTGGTTTCAGTGAAGTTTGAGGACTAAAACGTGCCTGGGATATATTCACCATAGATCACGATGTAGGAGGACAAAGAAGACAGCTATGACAGGCCACTCTTTCGATTTTTTTTTACTGTAAAGGAAAAGGAAAACAACTAAAAGAGTGTAAGTCAAACCAGATTTTTAGAAGAAAGTTGAAAGGACACGACTGCATCCTCGCAGGCTGGTTCAGTAGAGAGCAAAACAAGGATGGAGACTGCAGGGAAGGGACTGCAGGAGCATCATGGGTAGCGAAGAGTGGCTGGGTCTCCGAGGAAGGGCTGGCTTCAGTTGGAGCCAAGAGTTTACCCTAAATCACAGAAGGGCCCCAAAGGGTAGGTGTTAGCAGAACCTTTAGGCCTTTTCTCTCCCTTTCTTTTTCTTTCTTTCTTTCTTTCTTTCTTTCTTTCTTTCTTTCTTTCTTTCTTCCTTCCTTCCTTCCTTCCTTCCTTCCTTCCTTCCTTCCTTCTTTTTCAGCTAAAAAGTTTTTTATTGAAGCAGCTCTAAGTACTTTAACCAGTTATTTAAGAGAGATTAACAGGCAGATGGACAAGAAAACATATAGAATATAAAAAACAATTACATTAAATCAGAGTACACTCTTAGATGCACTGGCTATGCTGAATTACAATAACTATTTTCTTAGTTTTAGGTTTATAACTATAAATAGACTAGTCAGAATTTTCCCTAGGAGTTATCAGTTAGCACATCTTTTTTTCTTATATAAGTCATAACAGTATTTCCTTTCATTCTTTAAGGAAATACTGAGCACCTTTTTTTCCTGCTAACACTATAGACTTATAGACAACAACAGAACAGGGAAAGAGAGAAAAGCTGTAGATTGCTAGATGGGATCTGTGTTCATTTTCCCCCTTTATTATAAAATGAAAGCTGAGAGCTTGTCTCTTTCCCACTTAATTTACATTTAGAGAAATACAGAGAAAAATCTACCTTTCATAATCTTTCATCTTAAATTTGTCCCAAATTCATAAAATATAAACTAAAGGTGAAGTTTTGGGAGACAAACACTGAGTTACCCATCGTCATTTAAGATGTACTATGTGGCTTTAAGATCTCCCTCATGAACTTTTGAAAAAAGTACAGAAAGGAAAC
>RJWT010047843.1:0-11235 GCA_004365215.1 Cuniculus paca | reverse complement strand
CAAGAAGAGCTTAGAGTGAAGTATTTCAAGACCTGAAAGAAAACAACTTCCAACCCAGATTGATGTACCCCACGAAACTTGCTTTCAAAATTAATGGAGAAACAAGACACTTCCATGACAAAGAACAACTGAAGGAATTCATCACCACCAAACCAACACTAGAAATAATACTGAAGGACATTCTAGAGAGAGATAAAAATGACCACAGTTCCAGGAACAGCAGCAGAGGGGGATCACCGAGCAGGACAGACAATTGAATGGAGGGGAAAGTATGCAGCCAATGGCAGGAAAATAGCATTGCAGAGACAACATAGTGCATGTTGGCCATAACCATTAATGTAGATGGCCTCAATTCACCAATAAAAAGAAACTCAGGCAAAGTAGATCAGGAGACAAGATCCATCAATATGCTTTATTCAAGAAACACGTTTAACTCAAAAGGAAATTCATACACTAAAAGTCAAAGGAGAGAAAACAATGGTCTATGAGACAGGGAACCAGAAAAAAGTAGGTCTGGCTTGCCCATCAACTGCAAAATGGATAAACAAGATATGGCATTTCTATACAATGGAAAGCTACTCAGTTATAAAGAAAGATAACATCGCTGGGGATCTAGCTCAGTGGCCTAAGTGCCTGCCTGGCAAGTGTGAGGTCATGAGTTCAATTCCCGGTGCCACAAAAAAAAAAAAAAAAAAAGATAACATCAAGGGTCTTGTAGGTAAATGGACACAACTTGAGACCATGCTCATGAGTGATATGGTTGAAAGTCACATGGGTGAAAATTGTGTTGTATCCCCAGTATAAAAAAACTAAAGGAGTTAGTGGGATCCAAAATGCAGAATGGATGTTGTGAAGCTGAAAGGGGAGCAGATGTCTAGAGGGGGAAGGTAGTGGCCATTATTAATCCATTATCCTGTTTTGAAGCTCTGTATTGCTTTCATTGTTCTGTTTAGCTTGGTTTTATTCTGTTTTTTTTTTTATCATATTTGATGGTATGGACAGCTATGTCAAAAATAACAAAATACATTATAGTAGTCATTATTGATCTCCCCTTATCTTGTTTCGAAGTCCTGTATTGCTTTACTTGTTTTCTTTTGATTGATTTTATTCTATTTTGCTTTGTTTGATTTTATTATGTCTGATGGTATAAACAGCTACTTTGAAGATAACAAGATGCACTATGGTAGTCACTGTTGTATTCCTACTGTCTTGTTTTGAAGTCCTGTTTTGCTTTCATGGTTTTGTTTTTATTGGTTATTCTGTTCTGTTGTGTTTGACTTTATTGTGCCTGATGCTATGGGAAGTTATTTTGAAGATAGCAAGAGGCATCATGGTAGCCATTGTTGGTTTCCTTTTATCTTGTTTTGAAGTCTTGTATCACATTCATTGTTTTGCTTTGATTGTCTCCATTATGTTTGATTTCTTTCAGTTTTATTCTTTTTTTAAAAAGAGTTATTCACTTTTAAAAAGTGGAGAATAAATATCCTTTTTAAAGGGGCCAGTTTCTGCAAATACCCTAACATGAGAAGCACCTTGGGATATTGAAAAAACAAAACAAAAACAAAAACAAAACAAAAAACGAGGCAACTGTGGAGCACATTAGCATGAGTAAAGCTGAAGTGTTAGATCAGGATCAGATGAGACAGACTGTTGTAGGCCATGTCAGAGATTATAGAGATCACTGTGGTATCAAGAAAAAGCCACCAGACTATTTCATTCATGACCATAACATGATTAAATTTAGGCTTAAATCCAGTTGCTGATTTCTAAGAAACCCACTTAGTTGTAGCTGTCCTTGCAAAGCAGTCTGTAGCAAATGAGTGCCTCAACCCACTGTTTTGAAACCATTAGCAAGCTATCTACTGAATTTCTAAGTCTATCATTTGAGTGAACCCTTAAAATATAGAATGACCATATTCCACATTGCTTCTCTGAAAATTTGACTAATTCTTCAGCCTAAGGAATAAACATAGTTACTAATATTTTCTCTATTTCAACTTCACTCTTTTAAATTTTAAATTATTTATAAGCTATTCTACTGGCCTCCAAACTCGTGTCTAGAAGTTTGATGGGAGTTCAGACTCTATGTCATCTCTTGGGTCATTAGAAATTCATTTAGGGAATTCCAATAGCAATTTATTAACAAATTAGCATGAAAGCTCATTTTCTTATCTTTTTACTTGTTTGTGTATTTGGCTCATTCTGCCATGGCCTGAGAGAATAAATGCAGTGTCTAGATTAAACCCAATGGGAGACTGTATTAGGAAAATTTGGTTTATTATAAACTAGTTTATATTGTAAGCATATTCAGCAACTCTTTGGCATCAGTCTCTTCTTAAGAAATTAAATAAATATAATCTAACAAACCCCAGGCTTGTGCTATTGTCTTTCTTCCATTTTCAGAACCCTCTCTTTTGATTATCTAGAGGGTTCAGCCTGCAGAAGCAGTGTGTGGGGGTGAGGTGGATGGAATAGGATTTTGGCCCTCCATTGCGAACTGGAGCATTTTCAAATGGTGCACACATGCTTGGTCCATCTGTCTTCAAGGACTCAGCAGTCTAGTCAGTAAAACTTTCTATTCAGTGTTTGAAGCTGCATTAACAAATATTAATAACTTATTTTATTTATAACTGATTCTCCAAAGTAGGAAAAACAGGTGGTGCTCATGAAGAACTCAATAGTAGTCAAATTTCAAAGGTCAGATACTGGAAGTATGGAATGAGAGGGAGCATTTTGTGATCATACTTTTAGTGTATAAATGTTTGCCTGTGGATCATTTACCCATTCATAATACTAGTATTTAAAGCTTTCCAGGGCCCCTCCCCAGAGTTATGCCCTCAACCTTCAGGCAAATCATTACTCTCCAGAAAGTTCCCCAGGGTACAGATTTTTAAAAATGTCTTCATTTCCTTCTCACTTGGTCTGATAAATTATGGTCATTGAATCTCACAGATTGGTCACTGAATTTTTTTAGTGATGATTTTTTGAGGCTAAACCCCTCCTGGAGTTAATGACTTCAGAAAACAAAGGCTATAATAATGAAAAATTTCAGCTATCCAGCATGTCAGGAGGGGAAACTACTGAGGCCAAGTAGGATCTTTCTCTTGTCAGCTTCCTGTGCTATGATCATAAGAATAGCAACAAATTTTTGAGAAATCAAGAAGAAGAGAGATGCCAGGAGACAGCTTAATTAAGTTCAAATTTTCAGAAGACAATGAAAGTTGCATTGTGGGTGTCCACTGTCCCTATTTACTTCATTTTATAACAATAATTCTTCCTTTGGGAATTTACCTTTTTTCCTCTAGGAGTGGAATATCAGTTAGTGTGCCTTGATGTCTCCTAGCCATGTAGTCAGCATATGACTCAACAGAGACAATCAATACCCGCCCCTGCAGAAGTATCAAGTTGACTTAACTTAACATGGATTTTATTCACATTGATAGAGGTATTCAAGGGGCCATTTATTCAATCTTTCTGCTGAAATATTCAGAGCTACCATCATTCTTAATCTTTCTGAATCTGATTATCCAATCTTCTCTTTTTGAGTTCTTTTAATGAATTCCTTTTATTGCTTGAAGAAGCTACAGTGAATTTTTGCTATTTACAAACAAAAACCCTGTGGCAATTAGAGTGGAGTTTCAACCTGATTGGCTTTTGATTGCTCCCCAAGGATTGGTGGACCACTCTTATGGGTGTATCTGGGTGGGTCAGAGAGACATGGCCTTGGTTCTATGTCTGGTTCCTTGCTTCTTCCATCTGGAAGTCTTCCCCTGGTTTTCTTCCCAAAAACCTTGGTTCTATTACAATGTCTACCTTGGAGCCAACCAATCATGGCCTGAAATCTTGAGCAAATTAAGTCTCTCCTCCTTTAAGGTGTGAATGTTGGGTACTGTATCTCAGCAATGAGAAAGTTAATACAGAAAAATGGTACCAGAGAAATGGGGTTATAACTATGATTATAGCTAATCGTATGGTTTATAAGTCTTTGGAACTGTTTTGTGGGAGGAGTTTGGAAAGTTTCAAGACACCAACTAAAGAACTGCTAAATACCACAAGCAAAACCTGATTCTGGTCAGAGTTCAGAGCACCAGAATGCTGATAGCAACATGGTCAGTGTAGGCCAGACACAGGAGGTTTCAGTTCAGAACAAGGTCATTTGTCTACAGGCCATGTGTGTTATGCTCTGGAAGAAAAATTTGTCTCCATTTTTCTCATGTCCTAAGATTTTTCAGGAGATTGAGATTAATTAACCTGGCAAAGGACATTTCAAGACAGTCTAATATTTAGGCTGTGCCGTTGTACTGCTGCTTATTCTTAGTATTTATTTATTTATTGCTATCTATTTTTTAGCAAAGTTTTTAGTGAGGGTCAGGGACAAATGCAGAGCAGAAAGATGTGAAAAGTTTAAATTTTTGCCTAGAAAGAACCATTTATAAAGCTGGAGTCAAAGGAGCTGTGGCTGCTAAAGAGATTAGCATCATTAAGAAAAAAAAAAAGCAAAACACAAGTACTTTGTACAGGGACACGAAAAAGATCCCTTGAAGGTATCTCAGAAATCAGCAAGACCCCACCCAAAGGCATAAAAGTGTCAACTTTTCTTTTGAGAAGACAGTCCATGTGACCCCAGCTCAAGAAAGGTGTCCTAGAGAATTGGTTCCCTGGAATTCATTTCAGCATGCTCAGCCATCTGGCACTCAAATTGCTGCAACCTTTGCCCAAGAAGGCATGACTACTACTTCCACTGACAGCAGAGAACGTTGTTCTTGTAATGTTCATTTTATTGGCATGCAGGAATGCAAGAGTTATAGGTTCAGGGAGGCTTCTACCTAGATTTCCAAGGAAAGCTGGAAAGGCCAGATAAACAGCCCTTGAAAAGGCAGTGCATGAACCTGTAGGAATGAAGCCAGAGTTTTAGTGGAGACCCCAAGAAGTTGGAAATTCCAGAAATGTGGAGTATCTGCTGAGGAAAGTTAAAACTTATGAATAGACCTGTCCATGAAACAGAAAGTATTGAAGAATTTCAGTGTTTGCCGTTGCCTTTGGACATCAGCTTCCAGTTTCTCCAGTCTTCTAATGCAGAATTGCACAGGCAATACTACAGTGAGTCTGAATTTTTAACCTTGGACTGGTGCTACATCCTTGATCCCTCTTATTCTATACTTTCTATCTTCTTGGGTTGAGCAGCTACTAAATGCTTCAGTTTTCTGGGACATAGATAGCCATTGTAGATTCTTCTGCATCTGATCTCAAAGATGACCATATAGACTCTTTCACCCCTGAACCTGTAAGCTTACCTAATAAATCCCCTTTCACAATCATACATGTATTTTCTATTGAGTCTGTTCATCTAAAAAACCTTAACTAATATAAACCCTAGTGGATACAGACATTAATTCTAAACTGATAAAAATAATACTATCTTATGAGATTCCATGCGTATGGATAGACAACAGTATTATTCACCAAATCTTTTCAATTTCTCTATCATTTAATAGTAGGACTACTCTCCCGTGTCCTTTTAAAGTTAGATATGGCCCTGTGATTTTCTTTGGCCAATGAAATGTTGGAAGTGGCATATTGCCTTTATAGGTATAAACTTCACAAGCCAATGTGCAATTTGCTATTGTTCTGGTGTTTAAGGAAGTCTTTCTTAGCATGAGTATCTGAGTGTCTGATGAACAGAGCTTCTCTCATGACCTACATTACACTTGCAGTATGAAGCAGATATAAATTTTGTTAAATTAAGCTCTTGAGATTTGACTGAAGTGAAAAGCTGGGAGGCTGATACTAACTAATAAAAGACTGACTTTAGAGAATGTAGAAAAATGGGTAGTAATTATTTATGTTTGTCAGCATGGAATCCTAAAAGACAATGTACATAGGAATATTTTACTCTCCAACTTTTGAACATCAGAGTTGTTAAAACAGAAAATCAAGGGAAATGGAAAACAATATTTTTTTTACTTGAGTAATATGTAAACCCTATTACAGGAAATTGGACAGATTGTATGTAAGTTATTTTCATTTAAATGATAATTAAGTATAAATAAAACTATAGACCAAGATTATCCAGTAGGAATGCTAATAAAGCTATAGAATCAATATTACATAAACTGGTTCCATTAATTTTGTGTGACAGTTGATATTGTTTATATGAAAAAAAAATCATTGTTTCACAGTGAGTATGTGGTATTGACTTCAATGGGTTTGATTTTCCAATTCTACCACATTCATATGATGATTCAGGTCATCCATGTCATTTCTTTATTTGAAGCACTGCAATATCATCTTTTATAGAGGACACAGTGATGTCATTTGGCCAACTTTTGGTTTGTATGCATCATTTATGTATCAAGGCATTCCCAATTTTTAAAAACTAACAAAGTAGTACTGCTTGGTACCAGTGTGAGAATAAATGCAGACTAAGGAACAGCAGTGGTGTTGGAATCTTGTTATGAAAGGCTTATCCAAATTTTACCGAACACATTTATATTGATTTTTTTGAACATCAATATTAAAAAAAATGATAACATCAGAATAATTCTTATTAGTGAGGATCTCTGAGAGGAACTTGGGGACTCCTGAGAATATATCTGTGGACTATCAGGGGCTGCATATTCTAGTCTGAAAGATGTTACACTTGATATAGTATCAAAATTTCAGTAATCACACCATTGGACATCCTCATGCATAGAAAAGTAAATAAAATTACTAAACCATAGGGTAAATTAGTAAGATATTTATTAATGGGTCAGTATCAACCTAGATGGAGGTTTCTAGAGGCGTGGCTTAGAGCCCTGGCTTTAACCTGTTTTATTCTCTAACTTCATACAAGTCACCAATAAAACTGTAGACTATTGTCAAACAAGTATATATCAAGATAATCTGGAGATAAAAACCAGTATCTTGCATAAAGAAGAAATATACAAAACAACCTCTAATCCATCTTCCTCCCAAGAGTTGATTTTTATGCCATCAGATGTTTATTCTATCTACTAACCCTTCTTTTCCAGTCGTGTACTGACCCCTGGAAGATCATTCTTCCTCATTTCTGTCATTCTTTCCAATAATATACTTGTCTTGATTCTTAGTTACGCTTACACACACACAAATGATCCTTCCAATGGCCTGAATGTTCATTATCTTGATTCCATCTACTTTTCCAATGACCTTATCTTGCACATTCCCTCAGTCACTTTACAGGTCAACTCTTAAACTCTGTAACTGTGAATTACTGGAACCCCTACATAATCTCAATTTTAAGTTTTTTACTCTTAACACTTCCTCAAACTTTTTCAGTTCATTTATTCCAGTATCTCAATTCCAAAAATCCTTCAAATCCATCAGGATCAATAAAGAATCTATCTGACTACTATCAAATCACTCATGTTTCCATTTCCTTTGTTATTAAGGCTGACTTCTGTGATCAGTCATTATACTAACTGCCTTACATATAACCTCAGCTTCTTTCCACTCATGCTGTACTGTTTTCATTTATCTATTATCTTCAATCATGGTTAAATACAAGTTCATGCC
This sequence comes from Cuniculus paca, assembly GCA_004365215.1. Classification (NCBI taxonomy): domain Eukaryota; kingdom Metazoa; phylum Chordata; class Mammalia; order Rodentia; family Cuniculidae; genus Cuniculus; species Cuniculus paca. Next base: position 3,699 of record RJWT010047843.1, on the reverse strand, counting down.
TATTGTGTGCCTGTACTTGTTTAGTTGACATGACTGGAGAAAAACACAGAACCATGCTGATTGATCTCACTTTATATTCATGATCATTACCCTTAAATGGGCTCTTAATGCTGTCTAGCAATTATACTCCCACTCTACTAGACTTAGACAATTATTTCATTCCTCCCCTTCTCCTTAAACTTCTAACAGTTCCTCCCTCATCTTCATTCTTAACTTATGACCGTGCCTTCTCTTTTCCTAAGAAAACAAAAGCAATACTTTAAAAGCTTGCCAAAGCAACACCACCTTTTCTGTATTCTTTATGTTGGTATATGCTGTTTTTTCAGGTTATTGGGGAAAATTCTAAGTACTTCTAAATAAGGCCAGGTTCTCACTTTGTATTCTAAAGTATTTTTTCCCTTCTCTCCCACTCAAAATGTCCTTCAGCTGTTCTCCCTATGTCTCATGCATCATTGTTTTCCCCATCTCTAATAGATTTTCTCTATAGTGAACAAACATGTTTTTTATCTTAATTTCACTATGCTTGCAGCTTGTAAGTCATTTCTCTTCTCTTTCCACTAACGACCTAAGAAAAAGGTGTTTATACACTTGTACTCCAATCCTTTCTTCCTATTTTTCTTGAATATGCTTTAAATAAAATTTTATGCTTGTCATTATTCCACAATCACTCCTGTCAATATAATCCATAACTTCAGGTTCTCATTTTGCGGGACTTTCAGCGATACCTCCCTTCACTTGGAATGCAACACACACTACTGGTTTTTCAGCTACTTCATTGACTGCTTCCATTCATTTCTTTCTTGTTAAGGCTTACTCTATGCTCAGTCTTTGCACCTCTCTCTTTTACATCTCTACTCATTCCCTTGGTGGTCTGATACAATATCATGTCTTTAAACACCATCTAAATACTACTGACTCACAAGTTAGTATATTTCTAATATTTATAGCTCAGACCTCTCCCTTGAATGCCTGACTTAAATATTCAGCTGACAACAGACAAGCACCAAAATACCAACAGTCAAGAACTATGTCTTGACCCACCCTTCCTCCAAAATGTTTTCCTTCTTAAACTTTGTTCTGATCATGGCAACTCCATTCTTTTAATTATTTTTGCACTAAGAAATTATGGCTATTTAATGGTTCATGTTATTACATTTTCAATTATTGACAAATTATTTATCCCAGTCTTTCAGATAGGATATTTTTTATTTTATGGTATTTATGATGAAAATGTAAGTCTTGGTAACCATAGTTTGGGAGGGCTACTGGTATCTATATCCATACCATGTGTAGAGCATTAAAAGGGAAGATACTGAAAGAAAGTAAAGCCATGCTTTATGAAAAACAGCTAGAGAAACTAAGTGTATATGTAACCTAGAAAATAAAGAAATTGAAGCAGTTATACCTGTTAAATATTTCTAGAGTTTTTCATAATTACCATAATTACCATACTTGGACTTTTCATCTTCTGGTTTAGATAAGTCATTAGGAATGCAAAGATGATTTCTCCTGGAGTGGATGGACTTGATAATCTAACACTAGAAAAATGTGATATTACTAGGTTTAAACTATTTTGTCACTAAGAGAACAGGATTTTGAGATGTTTTACAGTCTTAGTATATTGTATATCCCAAGGAAATCTGTATGATTTTTGCTTTGCTTTGGAATATCTCTACTAGAGTGTAGAGAAACCGATCATTCAGTTGCTCAGTGTCATCTTTTTTTTTTTTTTTGAGACAAGGTCTCATTATGTAGTACAGGCTGACCTTGAGCTCACTATATAGCTTAGCTTGGCCTTGAACTCATGAATATCCTCCTGCCTCAGTCTCCTCAGTGCTGGAATTACAGGCAGTACCACCATGCCTGGCTCATTCAGTGTCTTAAAACAAAAAGTTTAGTTGGGTGTTATGATATTTCATCTGAGAAAGAAATTGGCAGGGATTTCTTGATTATATATGCAGCGACTGGATCATGTGCAAAGAACCAGATCTCAGAAAAAACTTTCTGTTCAAACCTCCTAAGACGAAGGCTTCTCTTCTGCTTAAATGTGTAAAAGTTTACGGGAAGGGTATCTTTCTCTGAAGGGTTGAAAACCAAGTGGGAGTGATACATGATATCTGTCACTTACAAACCTTCCACACATGCTTTTAAAAATCTATTTTTAAATTTTTGCCTTCATTTAGGACCACTAGGTGGAAGTTACAGGGTGACAGATTTTTGACTCCCTATAAAAACAATGTAATCATTTTTCAGGAAGTGTTACCTCTAGAGCAGTATTTTTCCATCTTGTTAGTATTTGAAGTCACTTTGAAAGCCTAAAAAACCTGATTTCTGGATCCCGCCTGTAGAGATTCTGATTTAGTTGATGTGAATTGTGAGCTCAGCATGGAGGTGTTTTTGAAGCTCCCACTGTTGTTCTATTTGGTAGCCAAGGTTGAAATCTATTTCTCTAGAGATATTTCCCCCTTTTTTCCATTATGGGGATAGTTGAGGGTGGGAGGAAGGTAGTGTTTCAACTATATGATAAATGAACATACAGAGCAAATGTTGAGATGATTTAAACATTAAACAAATGATTGAAGTAGATGACCCCTTACATCTTTGCCAACCTTGAGATTCTATCGTTTTGTGCTTATCCACCCCAATACACATATACCAAATCAAAGAAATATAGACAAGGACACTAATTCCCCTGAGCTACAAAAATCAGGATGATTTTGCTAGTATCACTGTATTTCTAGTTGCTGTCTTTTTGGGTGGGTGAACTACTCTTTTATACTGAGTGCTTTTCAGTGCACATGACACAGTTTTATTAGATTACATTATCCACAGCATCAAATCAAAGTGATACTATCAGCCCACTAGAAGAAGCATCTTCACCAGCTTTGAGGGCTTGTTAAAATACATTATGATGTTTCTAGGGCATACAAATGTGCATGTGCATGAGTTGGTGGTAAGGGACAGAAATTTAAGACAAATTAAAAATCTGAAAAAGACCTCAGCACATGGGAAATAAGTACTTATTGCCACCAGTCTCAATTATTTTTCCTTTTCAAGGTCAAACTGACAGTTTTTCACAACTCCTACCCGCAAATGCCCTTCCTGATTGATTGACTCTTACAGCTAGAAGCTCTCCTTACACCCAGGAGGCAAGCTTGGTTTTTAGCATATTAAAAAAATGTAAATGCCAAAGTGAATAGAATACTGGGCTTCTGTTTATTTTTTCGTAAAACTCAAAGCATCATGCAAACTCTAAAGCAGTTAATTTTTATAATCCAGGATTAAAAAAAAAAGAAATTCAAATAATTTAAAAAATAATATGCTGAGGAAATGGCTAATTTTTTTCTGACTCTAAATAAAGCCTCATTATTATTACATTGCTGGGTAGTACTCTTCCAATTCTTCCTTCTCACTCAATAAAGCATGCATTCTGGTGTGGCAAAAGGAAGAAAATCTTTCCTTTACCTTTAGTATTGTAGAATGAAAAAAAAAATCTAATTCTCACTTTTAACTATGTAGGACCTTTTTCATGAATATTTTTGTCCCAAAATTAAACTATGGCTTAGAAAATCAGGATAAATATTCACGATTTTGTGTGTAGAGATGGTGAGAGGTTCCCATGAATTCTCTATTATCTGACTGATAAAGGTATACATATATGAAGTTTTATAGAAGTAGGAAAAAGTGATTAAATAGAAG
>RJWT010047842.1:0-11228 GCA_004365215.1 Cuniculus paca | reverse complement strand
CCAGACTCTGCTGCCCCGAAAGATGGAAAAGAGCTGAGCACACTCCATCCTGTGTAGAGCAGCAACTGAGAGGAGGCTGGCAGGGTCTCCATGGTAATCTAATGTTGTGGTTTAGATCTGGTGTTGCAGCAGCAAGCAGAAACAGCAAAACAACATCCAGGATTTGAAGGCAGATTTATTTACATCAACTGGCACTGATTGGGATCACTCCCAAAATATCAGGCCCTGATCTCTGGTGGTCTAGGGCTTATATGAGCTAAGCAAGCAGGAAGTACAGAAGCAGAATGGTTTGTCAACTGGGGACTGGTTTATACAATGTGCATCACAGTGACCAGTTATGCATCCCAGGGACTAACCATTTCTAAGAGACAGGAGCAGCCGGGTCTGGAACAGGAACTATTACCTGGGCCGCTAACAAACTAAGGTATACTGCCTGGGGATGTCAGTATCCCCCACAAAAGTTCTTGTGTTCCAAGGCAAAGTTGTTGGAAGGCAATTGTATTATGGGGCCAGCTTTTTTCTTCTGCTATGCTGCGTCTGCCCTGGAACTGGTGACCATGGACTGTCACCGTGCATCAAACTTAACCTCTCCTCCTTTAAACTGTGGGTGTTGGGTACTGTGTCCCAGAAAGGAGAAAGTGACTTAAGATAGTTCATTGAGGGATCTGTGCACTGGGATCACATCCAGGTGATTATGCTGGATGACAGTGACCCTGTTCTTAACACTTGTCAGCTTTGATTTAGGAACAGGGGCTGGGGCTGAACAAGCCAATGGTGCCTGTTATGGCTTAGATCTAACATGTCCCCCCAAAGTCTTACATATTTGGAAGGTGATTGGATCATGGGGGTGCTATACTCCTCCATAGATTCATCCACTGATGAGTTCAAGGCTGAACATGCTGTTAGGACATGGGTCACTGGGGTCATTACCAGAAAGGTGCATTCTCATTCCAGGCTCTTCTCCCCTTGCTCTGCTTCCTGGCTGCCAAGGGGTGAGTAGCTATTGACAGTCAGGCTGTTCACTGTGGCATTTCTGCCTTGAAGCCAGCCAACCATGGAATGCACCCGCTAGAAACTCTGAGCTAAATAAACCTCTCCTCCTGTAAATTGTGGGAATGGGGTGCTTTGTGACAGTGACAGCAAAGTGACTGAGTAGATCCATGCCCAGGACTGAAAGATGCCCAGGACTGAAAGATGCCAAGGCCCACCTGGGAGTCCAACAGAGGTGGCCAGACAGAGCTGGTGAGAGAAAGGCACACACGAAGCACAGTGGCAGGGGACAGGGGCTTCTCAGGGGAGCCTGCTGAAGTCATGGGGAGTAAAGAGCCAGGGGAGGGGGAAGCAAGGGGCAGGCCTGACCCCTCCCAATCACCATCTTCACCTGGGGCAAGGGAAGGTATTGCATGTAGAGATCACAAGGTTCCATGGTGGCTCCAAATCATCTTTGTTTGTCCCTGGTTGAGCCCCAGGTGAGCCACAGCATCTCTATTTCTCTCCAGGGGAATATTTCCCCCCAGTCTTCCATAACAGACCAGGCATGTGGGGGACGGGGCACAGCAGGAAATGGAATAGGATCCCGGAGCTACCAGCTGCACCTTCCACAAGGTTTTCAATCACCTTGTCAATTGCAGGAGTAAGACATACCTTTCTCCACCTAAACTCACCCTTCTCGGCTCTCCCACAGAGCTTCCAGAACCACAAGGGTGGCCCTGCAGACCTGTTTCCTTCACTAGCAGTGCTGAGTTTGCAGAGCTGGGTGGAAGAATGACTCTGTAATCCCTGTCCCATCACACTGAGCTGGGGTGCAGTGCTTACAGACAATCTCCATGGGCCTGCTAAAGCCTCTGTTTCCCTCTCCAGGATTAAAAACAGACTCGCTCATTCACTCAACAAGCAGTGACTATCCGGTATTTGCTACTACTGATCATCTTAGTGATGTCAGTAATAATAATGAACATTTACAAAGAGTTTGCTGTGTATCCAACACCCTACTGAGTACTTCCTGTAGTTCATTCACTCCACATGATGGTCCTATCGTTATCTCTGTTTTACAGATGGAAGACAGAAAGAGGAAGTCATCTGCCTAAGGTTACACAGTCGATTCTACATGGCAGAGCTGGGATGTGAGCCAGACAGCTGTTTCCAGGGCCTCTGAAGCACAGGATCTACGTCCTCTATGCACAGGATCTGGGGACACACAGGTGCATAAAACAAGCATGACCCCTGTCTGCACAGTCTACAAATCTATAATCACTCATGACAATCACTACCGTGATGGAGACTATTCAGGGGTTGGGGACAATGGCTCACCGGAAGAGGGTGACCAGGGCAGCTGTAATCTCACAGATGGAACAGCACCTGAAAAGTCCCTGAAGAAAGAGCTTGGTGTGTCTAAGAAAGAAGATCAGCGTGCTGGACAAGGTGGAGAGTGTCAGGAGAAGGTGGCGCTGACACTAACGGGAGTTGGGACATACACAGGGACATGTAGTCCTCAGTAAAGGGTTTGGATTTCATTGCAAGTACAGTTAAAGAACTCCCAAAATACCATCTTGCAGAGCCCGCAGGAAAGCCACAGCTTTCCCAAGCATTTGACTTTTTCAAATTATTTAACTTCCCCGGGCCTTAGTACCCTCATCTGTAAAACAGAGACAACAACAACTACTTTATGGGGTTGTCATGTTGGAAAAGTCAGTTACCAATGCAGAAAGCAACTAGGCTGAAGCCTGCAACATCGAAAGACCTTGCTTCTACATTACTTGGTGGGTGCACTCTGCCTCTCCAAACTCCAAGTTTTCTCCATGTACTGTATTCAGTGGGTTCCATAGTTTAGCGGTGGAAAGGGAGACTGATAAGGGTAGAGCCAAGGAACAGAAGGAAGGAAGGGAAATTAATTTGTGATCAATACTGCTTGTAGCCATTAAGATGACAGGCACCAGATAAACACATAAATAGATCCAAAGCCCGGCTTCCTCTGCCAGCGGCTGCACACTCGCTGCCCCCCAGTTACGCGGGCGGACACGTAACCTTATTTCTATAATTAAGCATTCCCTGACATTTTATTTGTGGCTCTTCTTTTTCTTCCCTCCCCTTTTTATTTGGTCTGCTTTCAACTGTGAAGGTCCAGCTGCCGGTTTCACTTGGGTGCTCTGACTTACGGTAATTTCGAGTTAAGCTTTATTTTACAATCTGTGTAAATAATGAGTCAGAGGCAGACTCAATAAAACGCAGCGCTGGCTGAGCCTGAGTTGGGCTGCAGAGCGCAGTGGGCTTCTGAGGGGCCAGGTGTTCAGCACGGACCCTGGGGCAGGGAGGGGCAGGAGTGGTGGTGACCCTCGGCACACGTGGCCTCCTAAGGACTAGACACTGCCAGGCCCCAAGGCCAGGGTTTCCTTCCCCACCATGGTCACTGCGAGGGATCTGTCACTCTTCCCAGTTCCTTACCCCATCCTGTACTATGGCCTTGGCCATGCCTCTACACAGTTTCTCATGAGACTCAGTGTATTTCCCTGCCCCACTGACCCGCGGTGTATGCTGGTTAATGGGACCATAATATGTGACAATGAGCAAAAGCTTAAAATCACAAGGGGTGATAAAAAATTTAAAAATTTTAAAAATGTATTATGGTAAAAGACATCAGTCCCTATCAACATACTTGCCCCTTGCTTTGAACACATTTATCCCATTGTTCTTGCCACTTTCTGAAGCAGTTGTGCAAGTCCTCTTTCTTGGTGCTGGAGAGTAAACCCAGAGCTTTTGCACTCAGCTACATCCCAGGTCTTTTTTAAAATTTTGAGACAGATTCTCACTTAGTGGCTAGGACTGGCCTTGAACATCTGATCCTCCTGTCTCAGCCTCCCAGAGTACTGGAATTACAGGTGTGTTACCACTCCAGGCTTACTAAGTGTCTTTTCGTGGCTCCCCTGAAATCCTAAATTGATTCAAAACATTTGTAACAGTTTCTATCAAATAAAAACATTAGGCTATGTCTTCATCCACCTTATTCACTGGAATTGTCATCACACAACTTGTAGCTCTTTCTCCATGTCAAAATAATCATGAAAGGTTCTGAATCAATTCAAGACAACCAGGCAGCCATGGCAGCAGAGCTAAAGACACTTGTGAAAGAGGACTTCCAGAACTGCTTCGGAAAGTAGCAAGAACAATGAGCTAAGCGTGTTTGAAGAGAGGTAGAGCATTCTAAGGGGGATTAATGCCAATGTGCCTTTTACTGTAGCTGCTTTTTAAGTTTTAACCTTCACTGGAGTGTTTGAGCGCATCTCACACTTGTGCCCCCTGGGCTTGGGCTTTTGTCCTCTTGCAGAATGGAGCCATGTCTGGCCTCGAGGAGCCCACCCACGGCCTGGGTTCAATGCCCATGCTGCAGGTTCCATAATACATTTAAACAGCCACCAAGGGAAATGCCCTGGAGAGTATGTGCTGAGTACTTACAAAGCACCTGCTTTCTCTCGGGGAGCACATGGAGAAGTAGGCAAGCAGTTAGTAAAAGTCACCACCCATGTTTGTTTCCTGCACAGACTATGGGTTCCTCAAGGGGTGAGCTGGCTCTCATGCTTCTTGCTCTCCCAGCACCTAAGATAGTGCTACTTAATAATAACAACAGCAATGACCTTACAACACTAAATCATTGCAGCTACTTTTTCCAGAATGCTTCCTATTCACCAGGCTCTGTGCTAAGGCTTTAGGCAATGTTTCAATGGATAGTCACAATACATGACAGGCTAGGTCTTGTCTCTGTTTTTCAGATGAAGCAGGAGGATTATACATGCAAGGCAAAATCCTAGCCACTAAGCGAGAACCTGTCTCAAAATTGTAAAAAAGGGGTGGGGATGTAACTGTAAGCTTAGAGAGGTTCCTTCATTGGTTCTCAGCCCTCCTGTGTACAGTGAGAGCCAATTCCATGCTCTCTTGCCCACTCCCTTTCCCACCACTCTTTTATCACGGAAGAAATCTCAAAGTTGCTCAAATCCATGAGGGTTAGGGTGGAGTGCAATTTGATTGGCTTTGGGGGCCACGCAGAGGATTGGTGGAGCACACATGTGGGTGTGTCTGGGTAGATCACAGAGGCCTGGTCTTGGGGTCTATATGTGGTTTTTCACTCTTTCCTCTCTGGCACTGTACCTCTGCTATGCTTCCCAGTTAACCATGAACTTTGCTCCACCTTGCCTTCCACAGTGATGTTTCTGTCTTGGGAGCTTACCATGGACTGAATCCCCTTAAAACATGAGCCAAGTTAAACCTCTCCTTCTTTAAATTGCAAGTGTCAGATATTGTATACCCGCGACAGGAAAGCTGACTATACAAGCCCCATCCCTACTTCCTTCTCTTGGACACACAGCACAGCCTTTACTTGTCATTTTCTGTTTGTTTGCTTAGTCAGCAACCGAAACGGTAAGATGCAGGCAAGCAGGGGAGGTGTCTTCAGATGGCAGCAGTTAAAAGCTTGGACTGTGAGGTCACAGCGTGGATTGCAAATGAGTTTGCCATTTGGTGGGAGACCTGACACAAAGACTCGTTTTCTTTCTCTCTGCAATAAGGATCACGGTAAAGGGGTGACTTCCTCCAAGGCTTCCAATAGGTGGATAAAACATTAATGACACAGCCCAGCGTGCAGTGAGAGCTCAGTCACCTCTACGGTGGCTGTCACTCCCTATTCGTCTGCAGGTGGCATGTTCTGCATTCGAGAGGAGCATGCTCTCAGGGCTTCGCATGCTCATTCCTCTGGCCCAGCCTCCAGGCAGGTGGAGGTGACCTCCTGTTCTCACACACCGTGAATGTAACAGTGAGGCTAAGCATCGCGTGTGTAAATCACCTCAGGGAGCCCCCCACGCTGTCCTTGTTTATAAAAACTGCTGTGCTGCCTGAGTGCTTCTGTGACACCATTTCTCCGCAATTCCATGAGCAATGATTTTTTGGCAGAATGAGAATGTAATGAACCTGCTGTGCCATCTCTTCGGTGCCATTGATGTCTCACTGGTTCCGAGGATCTGTCCGGCACCCCACAGACCCAGGCTCCCCCAGCCAGCCCCCTTTCTGGGGTGGGCTCTATGATCCCATGTGTTTGCTTGTGCGATGGTTTTTCCTCTCTCTCCTCACACAGATGGGGCCTCACGCTGTAACTCTGTTTAAGCTTGGTGCTTCTTCATATTCCAGCCTCGACTCCGCACCCCACCACCCAATCCTCCTGCTTTCCCCCTCTGCTACCCTGTTACACAGCTCCTCTCCCTCAGTGCCTGCAGGCTCCGGCCATCATTCTCACTTAAGCAAACTCTATCTATGGATTTCATTCCTCTAATTTGCTCCCATAAATCAATTCTCCGTTCCTCTGGCCAATGCTGTTCTGTCTGGATTGCTTCTCTGGTCATTTATTCATTTCATTCAATTGTGTATGCAATTCTGCACTGGGTACTAGGGACACAAAGAGCCAGAGAGGCAGTGTCCTAGTTCAAGCAGCTGTAACACAAACACTATAAACACCATCAATGGAGTGGCTTACAAACAATGAAGATTCATTTCGCACAGTTCTGGGGGCGAGGGAGTCCAGGAGGAAGAAGCTGGCGGGTTCAGAGTCAGGGAATAGTGCTGCTCATTCAGGCCCCACTTTCCTGACCTAATCATCTCGCTAAGACCTACCTCCTAATAGCATCACACTGGTGGGTATGATTTCAACATACGAATTTGGCTAGACGTGAACATTCAGATCATAGCAGGCAGTTCAGCTTCAACGCTGAAAGCACAGATTGGCATTTGGAGCTGCCCAGTCTACTGGGTTCAGGTCTAGCATCTTCACCTATTAGCTGAGTGACTCAGGGCAAATTCGTATCTCTGGGCTTCATCAGTCCATTTGCAAAACAGTAGTTGGTTCAAGAGGTCGTCGTAAGGTTTAAATGCACAGTATATCTGAAGTGCTGAGGAAAGTCCCTAGCACATGGTAAACGCTTACATCATGGTTTTCAATTAGCGTAACCACTGCCACATCCAACACTCCCTGTGGAGTAAAGATTTTCATTATTCTGGTGGAGGAAGTTGCCGTTGACTCTCCAAAGGACAGGTGCACAGAAGTGATGGGTCATCCAATGAGGAAGGAATCGGATCACTGCAAAGAAGGGTGTTTGCTTTATCATCACAAATGCCTTGGCTTCCTTCGTATTTGTTCTTGACTTATTCTAACTGAATATAAATCCCTAGAAGGAAAGAACTGTCACACACAACTTGTGTATTTGTTTCCAGGCCAGAAATATAGCCAAAGGAGAATGTGTAGTGTATTTACTGAAGACAAGGGTGCCAAGCCAACTCAGGGAGGAAGCAAAAGTGAGCATGAACAACAAAAGAAGAAATAAAATTTTATCAAAATTAAATTTCTGTGCTGTAAGTAATAACTGTCAAGAAAATGAACGCAAAGACAACTCTCAGAGTGGGAGAAGATATCTGAAAACCATGCATCTGATAGAGGACTTGTTTGAAGACTATATAAAAGACCCTTACAACTGAACAAATAAAAAGACAATCCAATTTAAAAACAGGTAAAGGATTTGAATAGCTATTTATCAAAAGAAAATATGCAAATGGACAATAAGCACATGAAAAGATGCTCAGCATCATTAGTCACTAAGAATTGTGTCAAAATCACAATGAGATACTATTTCACACCACTGGGATGGCTGTATTAAAAAACGACAAATAGTAACGAGTGTAGGTGAGGACATGGCGAAATCAGAACCATCTTTGCACCGCTAGTGTAGGAATATAAAATGACCTAGCCATTCTGGAAAACAGTCTCAAAAGAAAAGTTAAACACCAAGCTACCATTTGAAGCAGCAATTCTAGGCTCAAATACTCAAGAGCAAAATAAATATTTCACTACCTTCCCATACAAAAGCTTGTACTCAAATATTCACTGCAGAATCACCAATAAAGCTAAAAAGTGTAAGTATCTCAAATTTTCAGCAACTGAGATATAGATGAAATGCAGTATAGTCATACAATGGAATATTACTAGGCGGCAAAGAGAAATAAAGAACTGATACCTCCTATAGCTTAGATAAACTTTGATAGCACTGCACCAAGGGAAAGCAGGCAGTTACAAAAGACCATGAGTGGCATGATAGTGTTTCTATGCAATGGCAAACACAGGCAAATCTAGAGACAAAAGCTTGACTCGTGGTTGTTCAGGATGAGCACAAGATGCAGGGTGTTATGAGAAGTGGCTTCTCATGAGTACAAGGATTTGATGGAACGATAAATGCCCTAAAATTAGATAGTGGTGAGGTTAGTCTAACACCAAGAAACACTGAGCTGTGCACTTTAAGTGTTTGAATGAACTGTGTGTTATATATCTCAATAAGGCTGTTTACAAACCCAAAGCAAAGCAATATATTTATTGACTGACACCTAGTTCTATAGTGATTCTCAGGATAGAATACAGAGTTGTTTGGTGCCTCCACTTAGCAGAAAACAAGGTATCTTATACACACACATTCTTAGTGTCTGTCTGTCTCTCTCTCTCTCTCTGTGTCTCTCCACATCAGCTATGTGACCTAGTGAACAATGTGTCATACCAAATACCGTACACAATGCTACACAGACTTGTCCTCTAGTTACTAAGTCTTAGTGATTTTCTTCCTCTCACGTAAAGCAGGATGGAAAAAAGACTGAGGGTTCCCATTCCAGTTGGCTGTTTCCAAGCTGTGTGACCGGGGGCCAAATCACATCACCTTCTGGGCTTCTGTTTTCTGCTCTATAAAATGAAAAGAGTTGGTATACTATCCCTCAACCACAGCACTATTAGTGCTGACGACTCACTGCTTTGCAGGACTAACTCCACAAAGGAAGTTGTTAAATATGACTCCATCTAATAAATTCTAATCATATCTCTACCTGTACCCCAGCATTTTGAAACTCAGCAACAACACTGCCAAATGCTCCCTCTCTGCCCTCCATCTTTCTCTCACTGCTGATTAAGGATCACTACAACTAGATATTCTCTGGGGTGACTCTTCTGGCCCCGAATACTCCTTGCAGCTGCCCATATGGTCTTCTCCTTTAAAAACTCCTTCCCGCATAAACTCTGATCACCCTTATTCTCACTTTCAAGATCTTCCCACCAAAGGTATGAATGAATATCACATGGAATCAAATGGATTTTTCTACCAGACGAGGAGCTGGAGGTTTGACAAAGCACAGGGTCCATTCTCAAGGCATCTGCACCAATATGGACACTGCCCCTGGACTGGAGCAGAGCCAACACGGAGCCCCAGTCCCATGGCCATAGTCACCATGGCTGCCAAGGCCCCCATCCCATGTCGCTTGCATGGAGCTAGGGACCCGGACTTCTGCCTGTTCAGTTCCAGCCCAGCTTGGGCATCCAATGCTTTAGACTGGTTCTGTTTGAATAATTCTGAAAATTCATGGTATGTTTCAAATTCAAACTACTTTAATGAAATCCAGTAAGTAACTATGGCAAAAGCAAAAATGACAATGGCAGAACCAAGATTAGTTTAGAATTCAGCAAATTAGTTTAGTTCCTTCTAATCTTTGCCTCGTGTTTCAATTCGTATCCCAGCTTTAAATATAGTATGTATTAAATATGATGTGAAGTCATATTTTAACACCTTCCAACTGTGAGAGTTTTGCAATTCTAATAGAAAACACGCCATAAATTAGTCTGAGGTGACTTGTCTTTTCCAAATGTCTTAAAGTGTGATTATCGAGAATGGAAAAGCAATTCCAGAGACTTTTCTTCCTTTCCTTCTAGGTCTTACCTCACAGCTGTCCCTCTAAAACATCAGCCTTTAAATGAGAATCTAAGTCTTTATTTTTCCTAATAAGGTAATTTCCTCCAAACTACTTAAGATTTACATTTGGTTCTTATTATGGTTTACATATAGAAAGTCTTCCAAAAGCCTCATACGTTCTGGATCGTAGTGGCGCTATACTCATCAGTGGGTTGACCCAATGAGGTTCTGGGAGCTGAATGTGCTCTTAGGAGTTGGGACCTGGCCAAAAGACGTGGGTCACTAGGAGTGTGACCTGGAAGGGTGTGTGTCCATCCCTGCCTCCTCCCTTTGCCTGCTGCTTCCTGACCACCATGACGTAAGCAGCTTTCCTTCACCCAGGCCCTTCCACCATACTCTTTCTGCCTTTAGAGCCAGCCAACCACGGACTGAAAACATGAGCCAAACAAACCTCTCCTCCTCTAAGTTGTGGGTGTTGGTTTAACACAAGGAAAGGAACTTTCAGGTTGGCGCTGGTCTTTGGACATGGAGAGAACCACATATTATAGGGCCTCTTGTTCAATGACATCAAGTGTCCAACCCTCAAGAACACCTAGCAGATGAACCAAAGTTAATGTGAGATACATCTCTGTTGTTATCAATAATAGTTTCTCTGAAGGCATATCTAAAAGTTATTATAGCTGGCACTTTGGACAACAGAAGCTTCTCCTGAGCATCCCGCATCCCTGTCTTGTAGAAAGAGGGTCTGTTCTACCTGCAGCTGCATTTGAATATTCACACTCTGAAATGTTCCACTAGTATCCACTTTCGTAAGGCCAGGAAGCAAGATGGCAGACAGAACCAAGCCTGGGTCCTGGTTCCTTGCTGGTAGACAGGAAGGAGAAAGCCCTTGACAGCCATCAGAGACAAGAGTACCCAGGAGAACTCACCTGATTATTTTATGTCTAGCATTTGCTCAAGGATGAAAAGGCTCAGTTCAGTAGCTGTGATAGTTGTCAGTTATACTAAGAAACTCTTGGTCCTCAGGGATGGCACCCATGCTTCTAAGTGCCTGCTAAGTGCCCTACAGCCTTCTCTTACTTTTCCTCCCAGTAATCCTAGAAGCAGGCCTGGTTGCCTTTGCATGGAAGAGGCTCTGAGCAGTTAAGTAAGCAGCTTAAAGACGCAAAGCTACTAACCCACAGAGTTGCCACCTGACTCCATCCAAAGCCCAAGTTCTTTACGTATCATATCATGAATATGCTAAGAGAGTTTCTAAAATGAAGGGCAGATCTTGCCAAATCAGCTTGCTCTGAAAACGCACAGCCAAAGTGGGTCTTTCCTCTTAACCTTCTTGAGCCTCACCTCCACATCTAGCGTGGAGCTGGCACAGAGAGAACAGAGCTGTCTCAGGCTTCAGCCCCTGCTGAGGAAGCACGGAGACAGGGCATTGGACTCATCTTCTGTCAGGAGCATGGTAGTGCCCGAGTCAATCAC
>RJWT010047841.1:0-11236 GCA_004365215.1 Cuniculus paca | reverse complement strand
TTTGAAAGTCCTGTATTGCTTTCATTGTTTTGTTTTGATTGGTTTTATTCTGTTCTGTTGTGTTTGATTTTATTATGCCTGATGGCATGGGAAGTTATTTTGAAGATAGCAAGGGACAACACGGTAACCATTGTTGGTTTATTTTTATTTTGTTTTGAAATCTTGTATCACATTCTTTGTTTTGTTTTGATTGACTATTCTGTTTTATTTTGTATTTGTTTTATTCTCTTCAAAATTAAAAAAAAAAGAAAGAGGACTTCCAGAAAGGATTCAGAAAGTGTCATTGATAGTGGGATAATTGTGTTCGAAGAGAGGCCTAGTATTTTGATTGGGATTAATGACAATGTGTCTTTTACTGTAATAAATTTTTCAAAAAAGTAAACTTTCACCATATTTTTAGATCACAGCTCATAACTCTCAAATTGGGTTTCTCTCGGGGATCCAGATTTTAGGCACATTTTTTTAAAGAAAATAAAAACAAAACAAAACAAAGTAAAACACAACAAAGCAAGCATTACAGGGCTTCAAAACAGAACAGAACAATGCAAGCATTACAGGGCTTCAAAACATAATGACAGGAAATCAACAATGGCTACCCTAGTGTCTCTTGTTTTCTTCAAAATACATTCACGCACAATAAATTCAAGCAAAACAAAATAATATCAAATCAGCTAAAACAACAGAGTGAAAGCATTAGCAGCCTTCAAATCAGACAATAAGAAATCAACAATGGCTACCTTAAAGTCCTTTGTTTTCTTCAAAAAACTTGATCATATCTTCTCACATATCGCAATCAAGTAGTAGAAAATAGACTTAAGCCAATCAAATCAAAGAATAAAAGCATTATTGGACTTCAGAACCTGAAGATATGAAATCAGCTATGGCTACCATAATGTCTCATTTTCTTCAATGTAGCTGTTCATATTTTGATATTTAATAAAATCTGCTCTTTGTAAACTCTTTAGTAGTTCTAAGCATGTATAAGTGTGTACTTGTACATCTATCCTTTCTGTGCTAGAGTCAATAGCAGAATAAAGCACAAGAAAAACAAAAAACAATAAAGACAGATAAATAACAGTAATAAAGAGCTCCAAACAATAACAATATAGATTTTCTAAGTTAGGTGATGGGAAGATACCAAAGGTTGTTATTTCGTATAGTTGTCTTCCAGAGTTGCTCAGTTTACCAGGTATAGACATACAGAATTGGTCTGGTCCTATGAATGTTAACTGTTTTTTCCAAGAACTAATAAAATTAGTAGTACAATCATCTTATCTATCTTAAGTGTGTGTGTGTGTATATATATGTAAAATACTAATTTATATCTTTTCTTTTCCCATCCTTCTTTTCTCCTTTTCCCTAAATTGTTTTATCCTTTAGAAGTTTGTTACCCTTCCCCCATATTTATCCGGAATTTTGTATCTTATTGAGTCTTTCAGTTTCTTACACTAGGGAGACAATACGGTGTTTACACATGTGAGTTTTATTTCACTTATGAGTATGTTCTCAAGTAGCATCCATTTACCTATAAAAGCCTCAATGTGATCCTTCTTTATAGCTGAATAGTACTCCATTATATACAAGTACCACATCTTTTTTATTTTAAGCACAGTTTTAGTTTCCTATGTTTGTTTTAATGCGTTATCTTGCAATAAGTTAGAACTTGTCTCTGTGAGCTTCATTGTTCCTAGTTTAGAGGCAATGGATTGCTTTTGGATGTCAGTTCTTCAAGTCTAGAAGAGCTTTTGTTTTTAAATTTCTTTTCTTTTTACTGTGTAGATAGGAATGGTCCCTTCTCTGTCATTCCTTGCTGGACTGATAATTTTTACTTTGGCTTTTGACTCCCTTAATTTTTCATGTGCTAAATTTCACCATCCATTTCCTTGAAGGAAATTATTTTATCTAAAGATCACATTGCTGACTCTTGAAGAATTCAAGCCTCTTTTTTTCCCCTCAAGTGATAATTTGTAGTGAGACTTTTTTTGTGTGTGCCAGGAATCGAACTCAGGACCTTGGCTTGCCAGGAAGGCACTGTGCCACCAAACTATATCCTCGGCCCTCCTCAAGTCATAATTTGATTGTTATCTGTTGAGTAGATGGAAATAACAACATAGAAAGTAAGTTTTCAAGTGTGTACCTAATTGTCACTATTGTAGGCTATCTCCCCTGTCATCAGGCAGGTTTTTGTACTTGTAGGCCCATTGGTAAATGTTTTCCTTTCCTTGGATCTATGGTTTTTTTTTCCCGATCTGTGTCAATAACACAGTTTGCTGAATGAGTGTTTTTTAAGTTTTATGAATATTAAGGAATATACTATTTTTTATTTTTAATATTTTAAACGTTGGAAGACATGCCCACTACATGTAGTTTTTCTTGTCTGGTTAAAAATGTGTTTTAGAGCTGGGTGTGGTGGCTCACACCTATAATCCCAGCACTCGGGAGGCTGAGACAGGCGGATCGTTGTGAGTTCGAGACCAGCCTGGGGTACAAAGTGAGCTCAAGGCCAGCCTGAATGGCATAGTGAGACCCTGTCTCAAAAACAGGGCTGGGGATCTAGCTCAGTGGTCTAAGCACCTGCCTGGCAAGCTCAAGGTCATGAGTTCAATCCCTGGTGC
The DNA here is from genome assembly GCA_004365215.1 of Cuniculus paca. NCBI lineage: Eukaryota > Metazoa > Chordata > Mammalia > Rodentia > Cuniculidae > Cuniculus > Cuniculus paca. The sequence goes on along the minus strand of RJWT010047841.1, from coordinate 8,621 downwards.
CGCAAAAAAAAAAAAAAGATGTGTTTTAGAAACTACAAGTTTATCAGTTTGCATGAAGAGACATCTTGGGGATTTAAGCTCTTTCTGAGAACAGGTACCATCCTCCCCTGTTTCATTGCCTGTTGCCAGTGCAGTAGACAATGTGATGCTTATCTATTAGTGAATTATCCTCCATTATTCTTGTTACTTAATTATAGATTAACTTAAGAGTCACCAATCAGAAACATGCAAAAGTTGTCTCTCAGTACAGTCAGAGGATATGTTCAATTCCCTGAGTAACAAATCGTGAAGAGGTCTTAAATAACATCTTTCAAACCCACTGATTAGAGATTCACCAGAGTGTATTTGCAGGGGAGGGGCGGCAATAAGGTATGCTCCCCTTTTAGAGGGATAAGAGGTGTTAAACAAATAAAATATTCAGTACAGTTAGTGGAGTGAATCCATCCCAGTACCAGCTGTGTATACCAGGAAAGTTAAACTTTGTTCTGAGTCATTTCTGAGAATATGTTGTTTCTGGACAGTTGGTGTTAACTCTCTTCTGAGCACTCAGTAGTAGGAATTTGTTACTGAGGGTACTACAGATCCCTTGTACAAAGAGAAATTGGTGTAACCCACATAATTCAAGTCTAGTATCAGAATTATTCTATGACAGGATGTGAGTGTAGATAGAGAATAAGAACATGATGACCATAATGTCCAGTGAACATGTGCAGAAAACAGATGGGAAATTTTTCTGAAGTGAGTAAAGATCCTCATTAGAATGAATGTCACTCTGTTATTGAAACGTGTGTGATTGTTATAGGAGTCAGTGACCTTTAAGGATGTGGCCGTGAACTTCACCCTGGAGGAATGGGCTCTGCTGGTTCCTGATCAAAAGAAGCTCTACAGAGATGTCATGCAGGAAACCCTGAGGAACCTGGTCGCCATAGGTAAAGAAAACCTCATTCTCTAGTGAATCAGAGAATAAATGTGTTGTGCTGATCAGTGCCGTTTCCTTTTGTGGAAAATGGAACTGGAATATTTAAAAAAAATATTCCAGGCTTAATCATGTAACACAATGAGTCTAGCTAGAATCTAGTAATTTTTCTGTGAGCTAATTATTCCTAATGATTTTTCTGGCTTTACATTTTAGAAGAGAAATGTGAAGACTCGAACATTGAAGATGAGTGCAAAAAACCCAGGAAGAATCTAAGGTAATTTTTTTCTCATAAAAATTATATTAGTAAAAATTTCAACAACATTAGAATAAAGTTCACAATTACTTAAGTGAGTTTATTAATTCACTTACTCTTAGCTAAGGTTAGGATCAAGAACTACACATGAGGAAATATTTTTGAAACAGTGGACTGTATAATTTGGAGAACTATTTTAACTTCTCTCTTCTTACTAATCTCATATTTTTCTTTTTCTTTACATATATTATATGTGTATGTTGGGGGATGTATTTCACATAAGAGAAGCCATGTGATATTTGAACTTGTGTCTATAGCTTCCTTCACTTAACATTTTATTCTCATGTTGCATCCATTTACTTACACGTGCCTCACATTTATCTTTCTTTATGGTACAGTAGTACTCCATTGTGTGTAAATACTCCATTTTCCTTATTTTAACTCTTTTTGAGGAGATACCTAGAAAGAGAACAGGTAGGTCAGATGGAATTTCTATTTGTATTTCTTTTTTTTTTTGCAGCACCGGGGATTGAACTCACAATCTTGCGCTTACCGGGCAGGCGCTTAGACCACTGAGCTAGATCCCCAGCCCTGTTTTTGAGACAGGGTCTCACTATGCTGTTCAGGCTGGCCTTGAGCTCACTTTGTAGCCCAGGCTGGTCTCGAACTCACAACGATCTGCCTGTCTCAGCTTCCCGAGTGCTGGGATTACAAGCGTGAGCCACCACACCCGGCGTTCTATTTGTATTTCTTGTAGAATTCCCACACTGATTTCCATAGTGATTATACTAATTTATATTCCCACCAACAGTATAGAACAGTTCTTTCCCCCCACATCTTCACCAGCATTTCTTATTACTAGATTTGTTGATCATAGCCATTCTTTAGATGGAATCTCAGTGTAGTTTTAATTTGCATTTCTCAGATGGCCAGTAATGATGAGCATTTTTTCATGTATTTATTGGCCATTTCTACTTCTTAGAAGTGTCTGTTCATTTCAGTTGCCCATTTTTTTGATTGGCTCTTCTATTTTGGGGGGGTCTAGTTTGTTTTAAAGTTCTTTATGTATTCTAGTTCTTTATCCCTGGAATAGATGGCAAATTTTTTCCCATTCTATAGATTGTTTCTTCACTCCATTGGTTGTTTCCTTCACTGTACAGAAGCTTTTTAATTTGTTGAGTCTCAGTACTGTATCTTGTGCCACTGGGATTCCACTGAGAAAGTCCTTGACTACACTCACGTCTTCAAACTTGTACCTATTTTGCCTTCCAGAACATTGTTTTCTGTTTTAATGTTTAGATCTTTGATCCATTTTTATTTTAATTTAGCATATAATAAGATACACGGGTCTAGATTCAATCTTCTGCATATGTATATCCAATTTTCCCAGCACCACTTGTAATTGAGAATATCTTTCCTCTGATGTATGTTTCAGGCTCCTTTGTCAAAAATCAGATAACTCTTTGTGTTTAAAGTTGTTTCTTTTCTGTTCCATTGATCCACATGCCTGTTTTTATGCCAGTACCATGCTGTTTTAATCACTGTAACTTTATAGTATAACTTCATGTCTGAGATTGTAATGCTTCCTGCTTTACTTCTGTTATCCTGGATTGCTTTTGTTATTCTAAGTTTTAATTGTATATAAATTTTAGGATTGTTTTCTCTAGCTCTGTGAGAAATGATGTTGGTATTTTGATTGGGATTACATTAAATCTGTGTATCAGTTTTGAAGTATAGCCATTTTGATGATGTTGGTTGTGCCTGTTGAGAAAGAGGGAATATATTTCTAGTTTTTTGATGCCTCTGTGATTTTGTTTTTCAGAATGGTATAATTTTCATTATAGAGATCTTTCACTTCTTTAGCTAGGTTAATTCCTTAAGTATTTAATTTTCTTGGTACTATTGTGAGTGGTATTATTTTTCTTATTGCTCTTTCAGTGAGTTCATTATTAGTGTATAGGATAAATTACATGATTTACATGTGTTTATTTGTGTCCTGCTGTACTGCTGGATTTGGTTATCAATTCTAGGAATTTTTTGGTGGGATTGTTTGGGTCTTGTTATAAAGGATCAGGTCATCTGCAAATAATATTTTAACTTTGTCCTTTCTTATATGTATTCCTTTTATTTGTTTCCTCTCAACTTCATTCAAACATTTAAGGAGTGTTGGTGTCAGGTCTTGCCTGAATTTCTCATAGACTTTGACTGTGAATCCATCAACTTCTTGGACTTTTCTTCATTGTTAGTGTTTTTATTACTGCTTCAATTTCATTACCTGTTATCGGATTAAGATTTTTAAGTCTTCTTGGTTCAGTTTTGGCAATTTATAGATTTCTAGGAATCTCTCAATTTCTTGAGTTCTCCAATTGTTTGGCACATACATTTGTAAAGTGCTTGCTAATAATTTTCTGGATTTGTGCAGTATCCATTGAGAGTTTACCTTTTTTCTTTCTTTTTTGTTTAAACAGTGACAGAGTTTATTTGAAAAACTGAAAATGAAGAGTGAGGGAAAAACTGGCTCTGCAGAGCAGTCTTGGACTGAGTAAGAGAAAAAAGGAAGATACACATTATCAGATTTTTGTGTGCTCACATACCCTTCTGGAGTAGGTTTCCAGGTTTTTCTCCTTTCAAAAAAAGAATTGAACAACATAAGATAAGAGGGGAAAAAAATTAAAAACCAAGTGTGAGGAACTGGCTGTGCAGAGCAAACTTCAGCCAAGTAAGAGAATAAAAAGCAAAATAAAAAATACACCCTGGAGCACACAGGGTGGGTTATTTCAAGGATAGGTGAACTTTTATATTTCTAATTTCATTACTGTGTGTCCCCTGTTCCCTTTTTGGGTAAGTTTGGCTAAGGGTTTGTCTGTTTTTTTCTTTCAAACAATCAGGTCTTTGATTTATTGAGTTGTTTTGTTTTGTTTAGTTTTTTGCCTCCATTTCTTCTCTGATCTTTATAATTTTCTTCCTTCTACAAGTTTTGTGTGTGAACTGTTCTTGTTTTTCCTAAAATCTTGAGATGCATGATTTAGATATGTTATTTGGGCTTGTTCTGTTTTTCAGGCGTGAATATTCATCACTATAAATTTCCCTTGTAGTATTGTTTTCATTGTGCTCCATAAGTTCTGGCATATTTTAGTGGCATTCTCACTTACTTCTGGGACTGTTATTTCTGTCTTGATTTCCTCTGTGACCTGTGGGTTATTCAAGAATGTGTTGTTTGTTTGTTTGTGGGTTTTCTGAGTCAGTCTCATTACAGTGTTCAGGCTTGCCTTGAATTCGCTATGTAGCATAAGCTGGCCTCATACCCACAGCAATCATCTGCCTCAGCCTCCTGAGTGCTAGGATTAGAGGTGTGCACCACCACACCTGGCTAAGAGAGTGTTGCTTAATTAGTTAGTATGTGATCTATTTTGGAGAAAGTACACATGTGGCTTTAAAAAATGTGTATTCTTTTGTTGGGTAGAACACTGTCTCTATCTACTAAGTCCATTTGTTTGAAGGTTTAGTTCAACTCTGTTATTTCTTTGTGTGTTTTTTTGGTTTTGTTGTTTGTTTTTTGTTGTGGTTTGTTTAGTTGATTTATCTGTTTGTGATAGTGGGTTATCAAGATCCCCCATAATTGTATTGATAACATCTGATCTTCTATATCTGTTTCTGTTTGTTTTTTGAACTCTGGGGCACCGTGAATTGCTGCATATATGTTTATAATGGTTATCTCTTACTGTTGAATGGTTACATTAGCTAAAACGCAGTATGGGTCATTGCCTCTTTTAATCATTTTTGGGTTGAAATCTACTTTATCTGAAAATAGAATAGCTAGTTCTGCTTATGTTTATGTATTTACTTACTTATTTTGGGGTTTTTTTAAATATGTAGTTCAAGCTAGCTTTGAACTCACTGTGTAGCCCAAGGCTGACTTTGAACTTGGGGCAATTTTCCTGCCTCAGCCCTCTGAGTATTGGGATTACAGGCATGAGCCACTATGCCTGGCTTCCTGCTTGTTTTCAGGTTTTTGCTGCATGGAATATTATTTTCTGGCCTTAGATTGATGGTCTTTGATTTTCTTTTTGTGTAAAATGTTTCTTGTATATAGCATCATTGGATTTTGTTTCTTGATCTGTTCTGCTCAGCTGTGTTTTTTGATTGGTAAGTTGAGTCCACTAACATTGGTAGTTCCAACTGATAGGTATTGACCTATTCCTGTCACTGTATTAATTTCCTGTTGTTCTTTTGCTTTCTTTCCCTTCTACTTAGTTACTAGCCCTGCCTGATGTATTCGTTTTTTTGCACCTTTTAGCATTGTTAGATTCATTGTCTGTTATGGTTTGTGTTTAAACATCCACCCAAAGCCTCATGTGGTCATGGAAGGTGGGCCTTTCGGAGGCAGCTGAGTCTACCATTTGTGATTGGTTCGTTGTCTACTTCTGGGATTGGTGCTGTGAGTGCTACACCAGCCCAGGGGCAGGTAGCCAGCATACAATATAACAGAGAGAAGGAGGCTTGCTTTTACTTTGGCCCTTTTGTTTTTGTTGCTTATGGTATCTGCGGCAGCTACCATGTTGCCCCTCAGCCACACCACCCTGACTTGGAGTCAGCTGACTATGAACTGAAACTTCTAAAAACTGTAAGCAAAATAAACTGTTTCTTCCTTCATTGGGCATCAAGTATTTTGTCTCAGCAATGAGAGAAAAGAAACCTAGACATTGTCTCTTAGGATATCCTTGAGAATTTTTTGGAGTGTTGGTTTGATAGTCACAAATTTGTTTTCTTTTTCATGAAAGTATCTTAGTTTTTCATGAGTTTTGAAAGATAATTTTTCAGAATGTATCAGTCTGGGTTGGAAGTTGTTTGACGAGCTTGAAACACTTTCTTTGTTCTCCTTGCCATTAAGTTTTGTGTTGAGAAAACTAGTAATTTACTGATTTTTTCCTTTATATGTGATTCATTGCTTTTCTCTAGCAGCCTTTAAGATGCCGTTTGCATGTTGTATTTCTGATACTTTAATTATGTGGCATTGAGTGGTATGGGGTTTTTTCTCATATGGCTATTTGAGGTTCTGTATGTTTCACTTCTCTGTATGTTAATTTATTCCATGTCTGCAAAGTTTTCTATTACTTCTTTAATCAGCTTTTTTGATATCCTTTGTGCTTTCTTCCAATGCACCTGACCTCCACTTCAAGGCTCTAGAAACTGTTGGATCTATTTTTTCTGTTCTCTTGTTGTTTTTAAGTTATCTCTCATTCATTGATTATTGGCTGCAGCCTTGTCCTCTAGGTCTGGCAGTCCATCTTCACATTTGTCACTTCTGCTACCTGTATTTTTTCTTTTTTCTTTTCTGTTTTGTTGTTGTTGTTGTTGTTTGTTGTTTGTTTTTTTGAGACAGGATTTCACCATGCAGTTCAGGCTGGCCTTGAGCTCACTTTGTAACCCAGGCTGGTCTCAAACTCACAACCATCCTCCTGCCTCAGCCTCCTGAGTGCTGGGACTGCAGGTGTGTGCCACCACACCCAGCTGCTACCTATACTTTCAACCATGTTTTTTTATTTCCTGAGTTTCTGCTTGGAACTTTCTTCTAGATTCCCAATCCATTCTACATTGGGCATTCATGTTTTATATCTTTTTCTTTAGCACCACTAACTCGTTTTTTAGTGTCTTGTCTAGATCTGTTGATCATTTCTTTTTGGTCATTATGTGATTAGTTATATCTTCTTTAAATTCACCAAGCATCTGTTGAACCTCCATTGCTACCCTTTCTGATCTACCTGCTGTGTAGCTTATGATTTCCTCCTCCTTGATGCCCCTTAACCATTTTTGGGTGAATTGGGTGTTATTGAGTCATTTTGTGTTCTTGTGTCTTCATGTTTCTCTATGTTGCTTTGGCTATAATACAGTACAAAGTTATCTTTAATGTCTCATTAATCAATTAATGAGAGATAACTTTTGGTTATAGTATAGTACAATGAGGACTATGATTTTAGTAAAGACAATTACACAACTATTATATTGACCTATACATTTCAGACTGCTAATCTATGCTGGATGTAGGCAGCAGTGCCAGAGCCAAATTTAACTACTAGACTTAATTCTGTCTTCTTTAGGACTGCCCCCTCTGACAGTTACTCCACTGAACCTGGCCTTCCACAACATAATCCAACCTCCCTGATCTTCCTGTCTGACCCTAGGCCTCCCAGCTGACCCTGGGAAATCCCTATTTTGCGTTCACCCTCTCCAATCCTGTCTCCAGTGTTATCTCTCTCCTAGTCTCTGTGGTGGGGTGTCACTTCAGTCCTGTAACAAAGTCTCCTGAGTGTTGGTTTCTTCTTGGATCAGGTCAGTCTGTTGCTCCTGTCTTGTGGAGATTCCAGGACCTGGGTGAAGGGCATGTAGTTCCCGGGTCCTCCTGGCTCCCAGGTGGTCCCTTGGCATGGACATTGGCATTGGCTGGGGGCAGAGTACCCAGTTCTAGGTCCTCCCTGCTCCAGTGTGGGGCGTAGGCATGAGGTAATTTGTACTCATAACACTGTCCATCACAAGTCCTGGAATTTCAGAAAATCTTACAAATGAGTAAATGATAGAAATAAAACCAGCTTCAATTGGATTTAATCCATGAAAACCTTTTAGAAATGAAATATAAACTAAACATTTGTATGTGGAAACTGAAATGTGCCTGTCTTTGATACCTCTAGTACACTGACATGGTGTTATATGTGACAGTTTCTTTTTTCTTTTTCTTTTTCTTATTTTGGGGAGGATGGTGTGGGGTTTTAGACAGGGTCTTGCTATGTTGTGCAGGCTGGCCATAAACTCACTTTTATAGCCTAAGATGAGTTCAAACTCGTGGTGATCTTCCTGCCTCAGCCTTCTAAGTGATGGGATAACAGGCATGAGCCACCACACCCAACTTTTTTTTTCTTTAAAGAAAATAAGACAAAACAAAACAGAACAGAATGAAAAAAGCAAAAGAAAACAGTATAGAGTCAAACATAATATAGCATTTCAAAGGAGAACACTGCAAGCTATACAGGTTTTCAAAACGTAACAACAGGAGATTAACAATGGTTACCCTAGTGTCTCTTGCTTTCTTCAACATGGTTATTCTTACATTTACAGACGATAAACTCAAACAAAACAAAGTAGTATAAAACCAGATAAAAGAGAATAGCATTACAGGTCTTCAAATCGGATAACAGGAAATGAGCAATGGCTACTATAGTGTCTCATTTTTCAAAAGAGCTGTTCCTATTTTCTCGCTTATTGCTTTCAAATAGTAAGAAAGGGTCTTAAACCAATCAAATCCAAGAATAAGAGCACCATTGGATTTCAGAACCATTTCTCCATATTTATCAGGAATTTTGTATCTTACTGAGTCTTTCAGTTTCTTACACTAGGGAGGCAATGCGGTGTTTACACATGTGTGTTTGGTTTATTTCACTTATGAGTATGGTCTCA
>RJWT010047839.1:0-11243 GCA_004365215.1 Cuniculus paca | reverse complement strand
TTCAGGTGTGCAATTCCCAATCTCTTCTGTGTTTACATCTCCTGGACTAGCTCTGCTTGGGTTGGAGGTGAGAGAATGCCTTTTGCTTCTTCCTCTTGACATATTCCTGGGTTCTTCCAGACAAGCAGGTAGTGGGGTCCCAGGCACTTCCCACATTGGCTACAATTTGTCCAAAGCATGACTGTTTAGTTCTCCTGGCCAGTGCTGGCTACAGGTATCTGATGGTGGCCATTGGGCGTGCTGGCAAAGGTCTGGCTGTTGCTTTTCCCAGCCTACACTGGCTACCAGTGGTGGAAAACCTCTCGGAGGGGGCTGGAGTGCACATGGAGTGCCCATGGGGTGGGGCTGGCCACTGCCTCCTTGACCTGAGCTGGTTACCAGGAGCCCCCCTAATGGTGGCTAGAGTGAGTGCTAGAGCAGGGCTCTGTAATTTTTATTTTAAAGACAATAAAAGAAGCAGAATAAAACAGAATAAAATCAATCAAAATAAAACAGTGCAAATAATACAGGACTTCAAAACGAGGTAATAGGAAATCATCAATGGTTACCATAATGCCTCTTGTTGTCTTCAAAATAGCTTCCCATTGCATCAGAACAGAATAGAACCAATAAAAACAAAACAATGAATGCAGTAAAGGACTTCAAAACGAGATAATGGTAAATACAAAGTGCCTACAATAATATATCTTGTTATCTTTGAAATAGCTGCCCATTCCATTGGATATAATAAAATCAAACAAGACACAACAGAGTAAAACACAACCCAGCAAAACAATGAAAATGATACAGGACTTCAAAACAAGACAACAGGGAATTAACAATGGCCACCACCCTCAGAAGATCCCCCACAGATGCTACATTGCATATTGTTATCCTCTGAATAGATGATCAGACCACCAGTTGTAGGCCTGTAAAGTCAGTGAAACACTAAACACTACAAGCTTTAAATTGTATTTTACCTCAATAGCCATCATTGCAGCCTATGTTTCTCCAGATCAGCTGGTCCCTTAAGGTGTATGTGAGGGATGTTAGTTCTTCTTGTGTCCCAGCCTGTGTGCAGAAGAAGCTGGCATCTGGATCAGCCCCCAGCTGCCTGCACATGGTGCCAGTTCACAGGAAGGGCTTGCTTCTTGTTGACTTCTTGTTCTCTTCCCCTGTGAATGGTGCCCCAAATTCAGGTTTTCAAAAAAAGTTTCAAAAATCAGAATACATGTTAGGGTGATGTTAAGGAAAACTTTGAACTTTATTTCAATTACTTGCTAAAAATTAAAATAATTTAAAAGAAAAACTCTTAAAAGTAATCACAGAAACAGATCCTGGGCTGGTAAATAAAACCTTATGGCTTTTATGCCACCAGTTGATAATTTCTGTCACTTGCTACCTGGTTGTGATAGGGTATGGACAGGGTTGAAGGAAGAGAGGACTTTAATGTAGAATCACATGGGTAAATGTGAGAGTGACTGACCTGCTACATATGTGATGGCATCTGACTCTGCCCTGTCCTCTGTGCATTACATCATGTTACCCTGGCTGGTCTGCTCTCTCCTATGATCACTCAGGGACACTCGTAGTCTTCCCTCCTATGCCGGGTTTATATGGATTTGAGTGTTACTTGATAAGGTAGGTAATGTGGCTTTTTACATTGGTTTACATGGTTTTCTGTTATTTCATTCATGGTAGCCATGTTTTCCCCAGTCACGAAATCTAGAAATTCATTCATTCAATATGCTTTTATGGAGTGCCTCTTTGTGTTATGCAATATAGTAAAATTAAAATATGATGATGAAGAAAACATGTCTATTGTAGGTCAGTGGTGAAAACAGATGCTCACTAAATACTTAATTTTATGAACAAAAATTTCTCAACCTCAGTACCATTACACTTTAGTTGAATAATCATTTTTTTTTGAAGATCTTCTATGTTCTATAGGATGCTTAACAAGTATCTCTGGTCTCAACTCACTATTTACCAGTGTCAAACACACCCCTCCCAATTATGGCATGCAAAGACATCTCCAGACATTATTAAACATTCCCTTGAAACAGAGTTGTTCCAGTAGAGAACCACTGGATTAATAATTTTGAAGAGGTTCATGCAACCATAATGTAATGTCAAACGCTTAACAATAAGTCATAAAAAAATAGTCCAGATGTAGGAATCTCAAATACACAAAAAGACATTTGTATCAGCAAAAATATTTTTATTTGAAAAAAAGGTGATTTCAAATAAGTTTGGGAAAACTGTGAAAATTTAGAATGTTTCCAAGTCTATGAAAAGATTAAGAATTTCTCAGGGTAGAAATCCTATTTTTATGTATGAACAACCATTTTGAAGAAAGCAAGAGACACTAGGGTAACCATTGTTAATCTCCTGTTGTTATGTCTTGAAAACCTGTATAGCTTGCAGTGTTCTGTTTTGAAATGCTAGTTTATGTTTGACTCTATTCTGTTTTCTTTCTCTTTTTTTGTTTTGTTTTGTTATGTACTACTCTCTTTAAAATAAAAAAAAAAAGAAATCCTATTTTTAGCTTAGTTACCCTAAACTTATCTACCTAAATGAATTCCTTTATTTTTAAACATATCAATATTAATAACCTATGAATTACCATTACTATACTTTGAGAACCTCTATGTTCTATTTTTTATCGACTAACTCTACATTGATGTGCTTAGGTATTGTTATTCCATTATCTACTTTTGATAAGCTATAGAATATCATTGATACTACTCAGAACCTGACTAACTAGAAAACTGAAACAAGAACATCGTTAGGTTGATGTTTTCAAATGTTTGAATAAATCAGAATTACCTGGAAGACTTGTGAGACCAGATGTCAGATATCTGATGTCAAGATAGGATCTGAAACTTTATATTTCTAACTTACATTTCTAAGAACCACTGTCTAGTGTAAAGTAAGTGTCAGAGCAAATTAAAATTTTTTATTTAGAGCCCTCAATCTTTAAAAAATTTTATTCATTTACTTATTTATTTATATTTCGAGACAGAATCTAGCTAAATTGCTAAATTGCCAAATTGCCAGGCTGGGTTTGAATTTACTATCCTCCTGCCTCAGCCTCTCAGAGTTTCAGGATTACAGGCACATTACACCATGCCCAGCCTTTCTTGATCTTTTGATGGAGCTAAGTGTTATGAATGCTAGTTATAACAGAAAACCAAAGACTACATACAAGCAAGGAGGCTTTACAACAGAAATGACACTAACACAAAGACAAATGTTGGTGGTACTTTTCCATTGCTGCTGAGCACTGGATGCTTTCTGTAATTGGGGATCTACTATATTTTGATCTTTAGAGCACTGTACAAAAAGGCTGATTAAATAAATCCCAGGCACCTTCTCTGTTCTCAGTGAATTTATAAGACAATTGACTGGCACTTAAGCATACAGAATGGTATATTATAAAGACAAGCTTAGCAGAACAAAAAATGAAGGGGAGGGAATTAATGAACATCATTAATATTACTTTATATAAACTACTTCATCTAATTGTTACAAAGATCTATGAAGTAGGTATGAATATCTCCCATTTCCAGTTAAGAAAATGAAGATCTAGAGGATAAGCAGTATACCCATGATTATTGCCTCTGAATGACTGAAAAGCAAGGACTCAAACCTACAGTACAATACTCCTCAGTGTTGCCGGGGATCTAGCTCAGTGGCCTAAGCACCTGCCTGGCAAGTGCAAGGTCGTGAGTTCAATCCCTGGTGCCAAAAAAAAAAAAAAAGAAAATACTCCTCAGTGTTCAGGGAGCAGCTTTTTGTGTCCGTTTCTTGCTGCATTTCTTGAGCTGATTCCCTTCCTCAGTCTCAATGTCTATTTTATAGTCTAGCTTTTTTAACAATCTGCTTTGGCTTTGCAAATAAAAATGTTTTAAAACCAACATGTTAGCATCTCTGAGCTAAATACACTGGAACCTGACTGTTCCAATTTCAAAACTCAGTGAAAATGGTAACATTACAAATGTGAAGGTCACTTAATAGCACAAGATGACTCTGATAATCCTTTTAAAATAGTTTTCAGTTTAATGTGCTCTTTCTCTGATATGGTAAATTCACATAATTTTAACATATCGTATGTTGCTATCTCAAACTATAGAGATGCATGGAAACTGAGAAAAAGAAAACCTTAAATAAATATATAGTACTAAAAGACTTGATGAATAATAATTATGAAAGGAATAAAAGGCTTAGAGTTTTAAAAAATAGAGAATTCTGATGGACTTTTTGCTTACATTAAGAGTTTCCTGGAAGTCCTCCAAAGTTACACTGTCTTTAGTTCTTAAAAAAATCGAAGAAATTCTGCATATTTCATTCATGATTTGTATACTTGGACCTAGCAATACAAATATATGACTGTTCTAATTAAAGGCTACTTTTTCACTTTCTCTTGTAATAACTGAATCCCAGCAAGTGTTCACCCTCAAAGTCCTAAATATAATCTACAGGTTGGAATTTTAAATATGATTTCATTAATAGCATGACAGGCCAGACATAAGATTTTTCCTTCTCTGTGTTTCTTTCTACCTATCGGAGTCCAAAATGTTGCTTATATGATATATACCAAAACCACCATTCTACCCAGCTTTTACTCATGGTTTGTGTTATATCTCCTTGGAATAGTTACATCTATTGAAGTCCCTTGTGTCATCTTTGAACAAATGGCTGCTGCTAAACCTTTTACTCAAAATTCCAAGATAGCCTGTTAGGGAGTAAAATTCTAATTTGGGAATTTGCCAAGTGATTGTGCTTAGAAGATCCCTTTCCTTCCAAATTCCTAGAAACATGGGTTGATTTTTCTTTTTTATTTTAATCTAGACTTTCTCAACAGTAGTATTACTGCCAATGTGGCTGAATAAGATGGGTATGCATTGTGGAGTGTGTGGCAGTGTGAGTCCTGTCTTCTACCCACTAGATAACACTACCACCATTTGTCCTGATTTTGACAAGCAAAGATATTTCCAGACATTGCCAATGCTTCTGGAGGATAGGGGGAGAGCAAAAGTCGTTCCATTTAAGAACATTGATTAATTTAATGTTTATTTTTAACAGCATTATGAAAGTATTATTGATATACAAAGATGTACACACATTTAATGTGTCCAAATTGATGGGTTTGGATACACAAACACCAGGCTACCATAACCACATCCCACAAGTTTTCTCATACCCCTCCCCATAGCAGAAGTATTGAGATCTACCTTCTTAAAAGATTTTGAGTACACAATATTATATTGTTAGCCACAAGCAATTTGTTGTACTGCAGATCTCTATAATTTATTCATTTAACATATTTGAAGCTTCATATCTATTAAATAACATCCCCTAATTTCTCCAACCCTAGAATCACTGGTTTAATGCCTTTAACATAATTTGATTTTTTTTTGGAATCGAACACAGGACCTCGCACTTGTCAGGCAGGTGCTTGTGCTGCTGAGCTATAACCCCAGCTTGATTTTTTAAAGATAACTAATTACATTGGTAGTACTACCAATAGATAGATATGTATGATGTGTGATCAAAACATATGGTGAATGTTTAAATTAAAAGTGAAAAAACTTACTGCAGTGAAAGACACATTCCCTTCAGAATACTCCTCACTGTTTCCCTTCAGAATACTTCTCATTGCTTCAAACACACTTATCCCATCATTTTTACCACTTTCTAAAGCAGTTCTGCAAGTCCTCTTTTATAAATGTCTCTGCAAGGCTGCATGGCTGTCTTGAATCAATTCGAAATGTTTATGGAATTTCTGTCAAATAAAAACATCATGGTGTGTCTTCAACCACCTTAATCACCGAAACTGCACTGTGAAACCTCTGGTTCTTCCTCTAAATCAAAGTGGTCATGAAAGATAAATGTTTTGGTCCATTCAGGACATCAAGGTGGCCAGGACAGTGCACCTAAAGTCATTCAGAAAAGAACACTTCCAGAACTGCTTCAGAACATAGCAAGAATGACGACAAGTGTGTTTAAAACAAGAATCAGTATTTTGAGAGGAAGGATTATGAGATGAATTAATGGCAATATGTGTTTTACTAAAATAACTTTATTTTAAAAACAAAAAATAAAAATGATGTAGAATTACAAAACAAAATAATAGATTACTAAGATAATTTTTTGCAATTTATTTTTCATAATTTTCAACCACACAGGTACAATATTTTCTAGGTTTAAAGAAATATTCATATGTACAATACAAACATGGTAAATTATTCTTTTTTCACATCACTCTTAATATGCAACCTTCAAAATGTAATATTGTCTCGATTGTAGATTATTGAACAATTGAGAGCAAAACAATGATAAAGATAAAAATTAATAGATGACCCATAAGCCAGTACTAAAATAAATAAGAGCTGAAATAACCAGTAATTCTGTTTCTACAGCAAGACCATTTTTATATTTTATCTCCCTTTTAAGGAGCTATTTTTCATTCATAGCACTGTTGTAAATTATGCACAGCAGACTTCTTCATTTAATAGGTTCAGGTCAGAGAGTGATTGTATTTCAGCAGTCGGTATTCAGGGATTTTGTAATTTATGAGGTTTATTAATTTAGCAGATTATTTGCTTAAGATGCCACTATCTCTTTACCAAGTATTCACTGTGAGAATTTCTGGTCAGCACTGCATATTTGAGAGAATCTTCAGTATCTAGAACATCCTCATAACCTGTAAAATTATATAAATCCCATAAAAACAAGCCAAAGGAATTGAGTAGAAGGAAAGTAAAAAACCTATTTGTTCCTTCTGTGAATGCAAAAGCAGGTGGATAGGAAACTGGAAGTTAAGGGCTGAATGACATATTGTTATTTCCATGGAAGATTCAACAGAGAATGAAATTTGGGGAGAAGTGGCAAGATGTTTTTATAGGTAATGCTTGTAGAATTAGGCCTTCTAAAGCAGGCTAAACTTACCCTTGTTGAGAGGATCTTGAATTGACTTACTGCTTCTTTAATGACATTAGATAAAATAGACAAGAATAAGAAGAGGACCAAAAAGAGCAGGGAGATCTCGCTAATCCAAAATGAAATGTAAAGTCAGTACCAGACGACCCTGAGAGGTATATGCAAGCTTTTTCTCAGTGTTCAGAAATATTAACTGTGGCCACTAGGATATATTTAAAACATCACAATTCAGCTATGAGGTATTAAATGAAATGACATTGTTTGCAGGGGACTATGTATCCCCTACACTCCAAATCTGACCCTGGGGTCCTCTCAGTGTCTATATGGCTATCTGGTCAGTGGTTATCTGAATGCAACCATCTACTGGAGGACTTCCCAGCTTACAGACACTTTGCAGAACACTCTTCTGTAGGGAAAGAACTTGCCTCAATAATTAGAATCTAGTCAACCTCACTAAAATGAATCAGATTTATTTTTTTTAAAATAGGCCTTCCATGTTTTACCCAGACAACATCTTTCACTCTCTCCTCTTTTTTTTTTTTTTGTGGCACTGGGGATTGAACTCACAACCTTGTGCTTGCCAGGCAGACGCTTAGACCGCTGAGCTAGATCCCCAGCCCTGTTTTTGAGACGGGGTTTCACTATGCCATTCAGGCTGGCCTTGAGCTCACTTTGTAGCGCAGGCTGGTCTCGAACTCACAATAATCCGCCTATCTCAGCCTCCCGAGTGCTGGGATTACAGGCGTGAGCCACCACGCCCGGCTACTCTCTCCTCTTTCACATACATATTTGTTCCAAAAATTTGCTGTCTGGTGTTCATAGTGGCCTCCTCTCTGCCCTTGCCCATGTTCCAGATTTTCCTCATCTTCACATTTTACTTATCTCTTTTCTCCTCACTGAGAATTTCTTCCCAGGCCTTTCTACCTGCATCCCATCATCCTTAAAGTTTGGACTCCAGACTCACCTTTAATCCTTATTTCAGCTTCATTCTCCATGCCGGCCTTAAAATCACATCATTAATCTCCAACCACTTATGACCTTTCTCACCAGGACTGTCATCTGTCATTGCTATTCATTACATATTTTAATATGTTAGGCATATAGGTTTTATATTCCTAATCATAGAGTCAGGACTGTAAATATAGAGATGATTAATACGTCAGCATATCCTTTACACATAATTAGTATTTTAAAAATATTTAAGTGAAATTAATTGAGGAGGAGGAGGGGTTTCTTTGTTGCTTGTATAACCTGACATTCAGACATTCCTCTGCTTTCTCTCTGAACCTCCCTTTGATTCCAAACATCTTTCCACTTGTACCATGATCCGAACTGGCTTTCTATTTCCATGTTCTCTTACATGCTCTAAAATTGCATTGTTTCCCATATGCAGTAATAATGGGCTAATTAGGCAGATTAATACCTGCCCACAAGAGAGTCAGATTGTTAAAGTTAACGTGGGCTTTTATGTGTATTCTATACATATGTGTGCATTTGTGTCCTGCCTACTATACAAGGATGCACTGCTTATGTCTATGTAGGTAAATGAGGAGATGAGGTACTACAAGCTAATAAACATGCTGTGAATTATCTTCATCTACAGTTACTGAACATCTAGAATGACTACAGTATGTCATTATTCTCAATAAGACTTTTATAAAGTCATTTTTAAAGAATTTGATTTTGTTGCATACCAATGCATTCTTCCTCTTGAGGTCATAATCCCTTGCAGGTGAGGCCTGGAAATCTTAAGGGAGAACCTTTGTTCTTGTGTAATTAACCTAATTTCACTATTTCAATGTGATAGCATTAAAATCTGATATTAATTCTGTATCACTCAGTATGTCTTTAGTCTTCAACTTTACATGACAGAGAATGTACCTTCCTCTGTCTCCTTTTCCTCTTTCTGTATAGCTATTTTAAATGTTCACTGCTTTTCTTGAAACTTAGCAATCAGATAAAACTGTCTTGATTGATGTTACAGAATCATGAATTTCCCCACCAAACCAAAGGAAGCCTTCCTCATTATCTCTGGTCTCTTCAGCTAGGCCATGCTCATCTTCAGGTAAATGTACTTATTTCCTATCTTCTCAAATCAGCTATCCACTTTTCTCCAGCCAAGCTTGGCTGTAAATTGACAAGATCTCCAGTTGTCTTTGTGATTTCCCTACAGAGTGCAGCTGGGTCCCTTTCAGTTTAAAAGAAACAGGTGTGGGGGTAACGCTGCTCAACCTTTAAAAAATTGCTGTCATAAAAGGCAGAGATGGAGTGGCAACTTAAATCTGTTCTTTTTTTTTTTTTTTTTTTTGAATGGCAGAGACATTTTACTGTTAAGGAACAGAAAACTTACAAAATATAAAATAGCCTAATTATAAGGAATCAAGCTTACTGGCTCCTACCAGTTGTTCAATTTTTGGACAAGAAGAAACTTTGATATTTGAGCTCACAGCTTTCAAACGCCCCAAATATACTTAGAAAAATTAGAAACAGTGAGGTCAGCAGGGAGTATTAGCTTTGAGTGCTCCCAAATTTGGTAAACACCAGGAGAGATTTGTTGTAATAGAAGGAGTGATGAAGCAGGAATTAAAAGGCTTGGGGTTTTGTCTCATCTGACCTTAATCAGCTGAGAGATCTTTGATAGGTCAGGAAAGCTCTATGGACCTTAGGATTCTCCTCGGTAAAAGGAGGAAATTGAACTAGATAATTTCTGAGTTATATTCCAGCTCTAAAACTCCAGAGCTCAAATTGATATTTAGACCTATTTAATTTCCATTAGTGCATAGTAAGTGCACCTTTTTGTCATTTTCTAGGTAGAATGAGAGAAATTTAGAAACAAAAACAGTTACGACGTTAGGCTTAAGACCAGAGATAATAACAAGAAAATTGAGTTTGTGGAGATGTGATGGGAAAATATCCAGCTATGAGTGTTTCATTCTGAGACATATGTAAATTTAACTAAGTTTTAATGCCTTGAACATCTAATCATTTAATTTATGATTATTATTTTTAAATTATTGTTGCTCATGTGTTGACAGGTTAGCCGGGATTGGCATGGTCTAGGTCAGCCTCAGCTAGTAGCTCTGCATTAGGCCAGTGGTGATTATGACACTATCCCATGTATTTCTTTTTTCTTTTGTACCGAGGATCAAACTTAGGACCTTGTTCTTGCCAGGCAGGTGCTGTGCTACCCCATATATTTCTTATACAATCCATTCCACAGATTTTCTTTTTCTCTTCCTGGTGGTTAGAGTTCAAGGATAATCCCCTTAATTTATAGATCAGAAAACTGAAAACCAGACAAGTATTATAAAACTCATCTCAAACCAGATGAAGGGAATAAAAGGGGAAAGGGGATGAATTTTTAGTTTTCATAATTACAGAATCCAAGTGTGTAAATGGTAAGATTTTGGGTACAGCTCTCCATTGCTGTGCTCTGCACTGGTTTCATTCTCAAGTAGACTTGCTCCTTGTGGAACAAGTCAGCTGCCTGACACTGGCCTTCAGTGCTCACAATACCAAAGACAAATATTCTACTTTGTTGTCCATGTAATACTTGCCAAAGCATTTAAATTAGCTGAGTTAGAGACATGAACTTACACGAGTCACAAGTCTGGCCCTCAGGTAAGAGAAGCAGACCCATTTGATGTTCATGTGGAGGACAGGAAATCCTTGAAAGGAAAAGATGATGAACAGACAAAAATTTTCACATGTCCACTCAAGTACTTACCTGAAGTCTACAACAGTGGCAGATCCAGGACTGAAACACAATTTTTAAGTCCTTGACAGTAGTCTTTGATACACCTTGTACAAATTGGTGGTGCTCTCTGCCTTGTTAGAGCAGTAGTGAAAAGCTGTATTGCCTAATGAACTCTAAACCCTGTATTGGCAGAAATGAAGCCCAGAACATAGTCATCTCACATCTCTGGATTTTGGAAACATAATTGGGCCACACATTCTAATCTCTAGTGATTCAACAGACTGAGGTCAATCAGATTTGCATAATAGCTGAGTCTGTGTTTTAATGTCTCAAAAAAATAGCTTTCTGTACTGGTAAGAGTGATTTTACTTACTTGCATATACAATCCCTCTAAAGTTTTTGGGAAAAAAACCTTACAATTACTAGTATGTTTTAGAATCTTGTATTTATCTGTTTTGAAATAGATTGTGGGCTCTATTAAGAGCTTTTCTAAACATAGCATAATTAGTTCTATATTATTTTCTTCAGGCTTCAGTATGAAAGTACCAGACTGAGAAGCTTAAAACAACATAAATTCTTGTTGCATAGTTTTGGAGGCTAACAGTCTGCAGTCAAGGCCTTG
>RJWT010047838.1:0-11236 GCA_004365215.1 Cuniculus paca | reverse complement strand
CCCTCCCTCCCTCCCTCCCTCCCTTCCTTCCTTCCTTCCTTCCTTCCTTCCTTCCTTCCTTCCTTCCTGAAATTAGGAAAGTTTTACTGGAATTGAGAATAGCTCTTGGGATTTCCAGGAGGGGTCCTGAATGGGGTTGGCCTAGCAAAGTGACTTGTGCTAAAGTTTATTTACAAGGTGAAAGATTTATACGATTTGAAGAGAAACTAGAGTATTAAAAAAGCATTCAAATGAAATCTTTTTTTTTTTTTTTGTATCATGGATCGAACTCATGACCTCACACTTAACCGGCAAGCACTTGAACTGCTGAGCTAAAGCCCCAGCCCCTAAAATTTATTTAGATTCCTTCACTTAGATGTATGTGATTGTTAGAAAAAATTTCATTGTGGAAGTCAGTAGTTCACATAAGATAAAGAACATGTTTTTAAAGGGCCAGGGATTTAGCTCAGTGGCCTAAGCACCTGCCTGGCAGGCACGAGGTCATGAGTTCAATTCCTGGTGCCGCAAAAAAAAAAAAAAAAAAAAAAGTGTGTTTTTAGTAGTTAAGGTGACAGTTTCCAAATACTCCTAATGCAGCTTTCCTTTGGTAATAAAAATAGTATTAATAAATACACTAACAAACACTGGTATAGTCTGCTTGAGTTTGAGATACAGTTCTGCCACTTATTGCATATTCTCAAGTAGTTTAACCTCTTTTCATCTCAGATTTTGATCTGTAAAATGAACTGTTGTGGATTAAGTAACACATGTATTATACTTAGACTAGGTTCTACCACAGAGAAATTCTTCAATAAATGTTAGCGTTTCCTTTTCATTTGAAGATTAGAACAAAAATACCATACTCATCTACCACAGGACAGACAGTTGGTGTACCCAGAGAGAAGGGAAGAATATTCTGAGAAGGACTATATTTTTATCTTAGTAGAATCCTTGCTGCAATCTTTCTAGTTTTCAAAACTGGAAAGAGCAATTTTGCCATATATAATATTAGCATCATTTTTTAAATATTTAAAATAAATGTTAATTTTTTTTAGTTTTCTACTGCAGTGTTTTTTAGTTTTCTGATGCTGTATAGTTGAGACTGGTCTCTTGAACTCATTGTGTAGCACAGGCTATTTTCAGACGCCCTGTTCTCCTGCTTTGGCCTCACAAGTGCTGGGATTATAGCATGTGCTACCATGGCCAGTCAAAAGGTTTTTAAATCAGTATCTTTTACTTCTGATACATATTTTAAATCTTTCAGTTTAATAACAAGAACGTTCTTCAAATGCCCAATAACTTTGATTCTTCAGTTCATTGTCTTCAGAATTATTATTTAGGATTTTATGTGTGACAGGTACTTTTGTTAAACAGTTTGAATAATAACCTTTACTGTATATTAACAGATCCATTTATCATGATAAATGTGGTTATTTTAATAAAGGTATAAAAGGTTACAAGTTGGTTAAAAGGTTTTCAGATCATGTCATCCTAATAAGCTGGAATTGCTTTTGTAGATCTCATATATATTTCTAAACTGCCTTTAATTACCTAAAATAGAGTACCTATGAGATTGGTAGTTTAGTTTAGTTGGCTTGATTTTCGTGGTGCTGGAGTTTGAACATAGGACCTCACACATGCTAGTCAAGCACTGTAGATTTATGCCTTGAGTTGGTAATATATTTTTGATGTATATTAACTTCCCTCTTTAATTATTTTTTATGCTTGTCCATATTTTTCCTAGGTTGCCTTCCAACATTTCCAGGAACTAGATGAGCATATTAGCTATGTCGCAACCAAAGTCTGTCACCTTGGAGACCAGTTGGAAGGGGTAAACACACCTAGACAACGGGCAGTGGAAGCTCAGAAATTGATGAAATACTTTAATGAGTTTCTAGATGGAGAATTGAAATCTGATGTTTTTACAAATTCTGAAAAGGTAAGTACTGTCAGAAGCTAAAATAACATTAATAACAATGCCAGTTATGAGCTGCAGTTAATAATTTCTAGGCAGACTTAATCAGCTGATCTATAAAAAGTTGTTTTTGTTCTAAAATGTAACTTAGTACAACTGCCTATAGATTGCTGATGATATATTGATAATCAAATTATCAATTAGTTTGTCTAGCATTTTTGTTTATAAAGTTACATGTGGTTTAGAAATGCTGAGGTGACTATGTTCATAAGTATTTCTTTGCCATAATTGACTTCTAAATTAATGGCATTTCTAGTTGTTTTACAACATTGAGTAGTGGGTAGAGTGATTTGACCTAAATTGTTCAGAAGCTGAAATGTGTTTCTGTAAAATAATTCAGTGCTTCTGAATTTTTATTACTTGAATAAAGATCTCTTACAAAGAATTAAGCAATTTAGACCAAGGAATTGTTTATGTTAATCCCTTTCATAGCACTATTTACTTAACTCTGGTCTAAGGGTATATGGTAGTGACTGTTCTGCAATCTTGAAGATAATTTAGATCCTTTTCTAGGAGAAAGCATACCAAAATGCATGAATAAAATAGATATTCATACTCATTGTAACATTGTCCACTCATTCACTAGTATCTTCCTAAGTTATTCCAGATTTGCTCCATAGAACATCAGATAGCAGAATGGTAAAAGCTAAGTATTATTGAAGTTCACTTTGAATTAAGCAACACATTTGTGTGTGTGTGAATGCTACTCTGTAGGGTCATTGAATTTATAATTTCTAGTGAGCTTTGAAATAGTTGTATATGTATAGACACTCCCTCTAAAGAGAAGACAGTATTTTAAAGAATTGAATTTCAACAATTATATTTATAGTGTAAAGTAACACAGATGAAATTAACATTGAGAAAAATGTGATACAAAAGAATTTGTAAAATATTTGACCTTAACCTCACATTTATGTGGCCTTTATATGTAAGAAATATAGAGGCTTCACACAGAACTGTGCTAAAGGATAGTTTATGGAATTTTTAAAAAGTTTATAAACGTAAATATACATTTATATTATGAAGTACAGTATTTTAACATGTTATAAAAATTATCTATAAAAATCTAATACCTTGGATTGTTTCATATTATACCTATTGGATTGAATAGTGTATTTATGCTGTTATAAAGTAAATGCAGATATCTTACTAGTGTGAGCCTGTTTATTTGATTACAATGCAGAGTAGTGCTTTAGATTTTAAAGGAAAAAATTTTTTAGATGGACTAAAATATTTATTTCTAGTATGATTCATGTTATTTATACGTTCACACTTTAAACTTTTTAATTATCAAGTAATGTAACTTTTGGTATTACTGATGTCTCTTAATGTTTAGCTTTTAATTAAAAGAAGGCAGTCTATATTCTTGCAGGTTTATTCACTGGGTTACTCAGCCATGTGAAATTTTGGAGAGGCAAATACAGACCTACATATTTAAGTTAATTTCTCTTTTCCTTCTTTACTCTCATGCTATTTTTTAATCCCTTTTTCCCTTACTGCCTTTGTTCCTTATTTTCTTATACTTATTCCTCCTTTCTCAATTGCCTTCTTTTTCTTTTCTCCACACAAGTTTTGGGTTAAGGACTGCTAATCAAGAGTCATCATTTTTATCCTGGTACTATCACAGTTTACTATAATTAAGAATTCATAATATGGTATTAAATTGCTAATTACCAGTTAAACTTCTGGCCGTCTCATTTTTGGATTCTGGACTAGCGACCTTCCCAGTGGAAAGAAAAGAATTGTTCATGCAGTTAGAGAGATGTGTGGCTGTGGGATAAGTTAGCATGAGGCAAGATACAGATACATCATATTCCTTTTCCTTCTTGCCCCTAGTTATTTTTGTTTTGTTAATCTTTAATTCTCAGAATCTTATCATTTTTCTTGAAGAAAACCTGTTTTACATTTACTTCTGTCCTTGCCTGGGTGTCGCTGTTTTTCTGTATGGAATGGTAGCTTGTTGTTCTTCATACAGGTGATGCGTGATTACTGTGGTTATCTTGAAACTATTTAGGTAGTTTCACAACTCAGCCTAAGAACAGATATAAACATTGTCAGATTTTGGTTTTGACATTTTTTGTATTTATTGTTATAGTATATTTTAACTATAATGTAACTTTGTAGTTTAAAAATTTTTTACATAATTATTTTTGAGAATTCAATAAAAAAGCATTATTTACTGCTATACTACTTATAACATTAAGCAAAGTTCACAAATAGCAAATTTCTGTCTCTTAAAAGAGCAAACTAATGAAGACATAGAGCTAGCTGTGTGCCAGATATGTTCTTTGTGAAGGCAGTATTGATACAGAGAAAATGTTGTACTTTGCCAGTAAAACTAAATGCTATGGTGGGTGAGTCATAACTGCAATGAAACCTGTGCGCTCACATGCAGATAGAGGAACTATTTGCAACTGAGAATGATAGTGGCTACTGAATAAGAGAGGAGACATAATTGAAGTAAAAATACTATGTTCACTGTTGTTTGGAGTCAAAAGTAGCAGCAGGTCCTGCTGTAACCCACAAGTGCTTGCCAAGGTTCATATGAATAATTAGAATAATTTAGACTAGTGTTCTTAGCTCTCTGTGTTTATAAAATTTTCTTTTCTGATGTAAGAGAAAATGAGTCATTTATAAAAGCAGTTATTAAATTTGCACCAAATTAGAAGTTAGTACTATGTTGAAATTTAAAGAAAAAGTGAACATTACATAACTCCTTTACTCTATTGGGTAGACACAAATATCTTATTTTAAAGAATTTTAGACACTTTACCTAAGTTTTTTTTCCTATAACTTGAAAAAGTATACACATTTCTATATTTCACTCAGATTTCATGTTAAACTTTAGCTTTGCTTTTAGAACAGGTGTTATAAATTTAATGGTTCTTAAATGACAGGCATTTTGTTATTTTACTCATTAGCTTAGAGTAGGTATATGCCACAGTGCATTCTAAATCATCTTCATAAATCTTATTTATCCTTTTGGAGTTCATGAACTCAGAAGGAATTTACACATTGCTTTCAGCAAATAATTTTTATTTCTCCAGAATAAGCTTGAATTGCAGGTTTCTTTGGGATGGAATTGTAGCATCAAAAAAAAATCATAAAAACTTCAGTACCAGAAAAACAAATATTTGGGTTTTGACTCATGATAGTAATACTCAGATGTATTTTTCTTGCTCACAAGGTTTTATTATGGGTTTTTAAAGGGAATTGTTTGAGGGAGAGGTTGTATGTATAGGGAGATCTTACTGTTTTCAAATGTGCAGTTAATTTTTGATATGTGTAAGTTTTTTTAATTATTGCTTTTATCTATTTTTTAATAGATAAAGGAGGCAGCAGACATCATTCAGAAGTTGCACCTAATTGCCCAGGAATTACCTTTTGATAGGCAAGTTTATTTCTTTCTTTTTTTTTTGCGGCACCGGGGATTGAACTCATGACCTTGAGCTTGCCGGGCAGGCGCTTAGACTGCTGAGCTAGATCCCCAGACCGGCAAGTTTATTTCTTAAGAGTTAATTTGGGAATATTTATAGAATAAAATTGCACATTTTCTCTGTATGATTTTTCTTTGTCCATTAAGTCAACAAAAATTTGAGTGCTTTTTTTGTACAAGATATATACTATAGTGTAGTTTATTGAAAAAATAACCTACTCTTAATATGTAAGCATAATGATACAGACTGAAATTTCAATCCTTATTTGTCTTCTGAAAAAATTTTTCAATGAGAATTTTTTCGAAATTGACAGAAGTAAACTACTGAATTTTTCTGTTTTAGACTTGGAGAACCAGGGTGGTAAGATACAGCATAATGTCTGTACAGCATAATGGCATAAACATAATGGCTGCTCAGCTGTTTTTATGTATTTCTAGATAGAGGTTCTAAAATTTTGAGAGTTTTGAGGTACTTGTAAAAGGCTAATGAAAGTTGCAAAGTTTCTTAAAGAAATCAGCATACACACAGATTTTTATATATAATTCCATGGAGTTCTAGCCTTTACCCTATCCATAAAACCCCAGAGGCTTCAGGTCAAAAACCCCCTGTATTAAATAGATTCAGAGCTATTATTAAGTTAGAGCTTATCCTATCCACTGAGAAAAAAAATTTTTCCATGGTTTTCTCTAGTCCATAAAATGCCAGACTCTAATAAAATCTTGGTGGAAGTTGTTCTTCTGTATGAATATCAGAAACAAATATGACTATATCAGATAATATATCTGCTGTTCTTTTGTTCATACTCAAAGGCCTTCAGGTACAGGTAGACCATGGATATATTATTATACTTAAAGCATGATCAAAATGTACAGTAAACTGCTCCCCAGATTATGCTTTAGTCTCTGTATTATCCTGAAGGATCACAGTAAAAATTTTTAAAGTTACCTACCAAAACTTCAATCTTTAGCTCCTTTCAAAGTTGGATCATTTAAGTGGATAACATGTCTAGCTCAAAATAAGTGTATGATA
Source organism: Cuniculus paca (assembly GCA_004365215.1). Classification (NCBI taxonomy): domain Eukaryota; kingdom Metazoa; phylum Chordata; class Mammalia; order Rodentia; family Cuniculidae; genus Cuniculus; species Cuniculus paca. The sequence continues at coordinate 4,816 of RJWT010047838.1, read as the reverse complement.
AAGTTAGTTACATCTCCATCTCTTCCATTCTGTCATTTCCTTCCAGAATACACATACATATGCTGCTTTTCTTTCTCGCTCAAGTTTATACTTAAAAGTTTTATGCTTTGTTTTTGTCATTTGTTTTTTATAATGCTGGGGATTGAACCCTTGGCCTCATGTACATGCTAGGCAAGCCTGTTACCACTAAGCTGCACTAAGCTCTTACAGTTTTATTTCAGCCTCGTTACCAAGTTGAATATATACTTTAATCAAATTTAAATTTTTCACCCAGATCAGTCTGACCTTACATGTATTCTGTGACTTAACATGACTTTGATATATCATTGTTTATAACCCACTAAATTTTTATTTTCTTCGTGTTTTTGGCATCTCTTTTGCTAACCACTCTTCTTTTTCTTCAAATTATTGCATAGAATCTTTCCACATCAGTTTTCCATGTTGTACGCTACTACTTGATATTTAAGATTTGACGAATCTAGTATGTGATATTTTAGTTTTTAAACTGCTAAAGATGGATGATTGCCCTCCTAAGTACATTGCTGGATTCTTTTTATGGCTTTTTAAAAATTTTTCTTGTTTTAATTGTCATTTTTTTTTAAAAGTAATTTTTTTTGGAAAACTGGGATTTGAAACCATGGCCTTTGCACTTAGCTACATCTCCAGCTCTTTTTTATCTTTTATTTTGATGCAGAATCTTGCCCAAGCTGGGCCCAAACTTGGATCTTCCTGTCTCAGCTTCCCAAAGTGCTGAGATTATAAGTATGCACCTCCATGCCCAGCTATTTTTCTTTTAAATGATTTAAAACTTTACTTTCTTTTTCTTATTTTTCTAGTCCAGTATGCATAATGATCACATTCATCATAGAGCATTTGTCCCTGTACATAATATAGCTTGTTTCTTTTTTCCCTATTTCCCTACCGTCCTTTCAACTTCTCCTCCCCTCCTCATTTACAAAAGCTTCGTAAAACTTTATTTTCAAAATCCCAGTGTGGGGCAGATTATCGTGATTACTAATCATAATGATCAAGTGAATTTAAAATGGCAGTAAGTAGGAGTAGGGACAGTAACTTAGTTTCAAGACTGGTTGTTAGTGCCTCATGCTCTTCCTTCTTAAGGGAATTGATTATTCAGTGTGAATTACCTAAATGAGAACCATGTATATCATCTAAATTGCCTAAATAAAATTTTGTTGCCTGTCATGCTTTGTCTGTATTCTTTTTTCCTCTGGCTTCGTCTTTTTTTAATGATGATCTTTTAATTTTATAATAGTTGTAGATTTACAAAAAAGCTGCAAAGATATATAGAGTTCTAGTATACCTTTGTTCCCAGTTTTCTCTTTTGTAACATCTTACATTACCATAGTATGTTTGTCACCACTAATGAACCTCATCATTCATGTGTGTTTTTCAGATTTTCAGAAGTAAAATCCAAGATCGCAAGTAAGTGGAGTCAATTTACTTACTTTTTTTGAGCAAGTAAAAACAATTAAAAAAAAAAAAGCAAAATGTTAATAACAAAAATAGGAAAGTTGAGAACACTGCCATCCTCCCACCCTGTCATGGAGTTTAATTCCTTTTCCCTGAAAACAAGCATTGCGGGTTTGTGGGTGCTCTTAGAGAATATTGTATGGGTATACCAACATAAAATGTAAATCCTGTATGTATGCATTTATCTATGTGTGTATATATTCATTTGCATTAAAATAATTGGTAACAAAAAGCTTTAGACCTTGCTTTTTTAATTTAAAACAATGTGCTTTTGAGATTGTTTCATTCATATATGTGAATAAGTTACTTTTTGTCTTTTTTTACTTTTTAAAGCTGATAATCTGAGCATTTTAATACCTTTTCACTCCTCAAGTGATTAGTTTGGTTCGTATTGTAAGCTAGATCATTCTAAGTTTCTGGAGAAAGCTTTGTATTTGTATGCATCATTCATGGTAACCTGGGTCATTGTTTGCTAGACTGTTTTAGAGAAAGTTCAACGAATCACGTGTACTTTGAACTTTTTAGAATAAGGTGACACAGATATAATTGGACATATTGGTAATATTTTTGATCACTTATAGATTAATTTGAATTTTAAGTGTTCGTTAAGAATCATAATAGCCTTAACGATGCTGTAAGTCAAGTACTACATATTATCTTAAGATGAAATTTGGTATTTTATTCACTGTTGTTAATGGTAGAAACATCTAAACTCTAGTAAAGAATTTCATAGTCCTTACCCTTTTTACAGGGTTATGTTTAATATTTTTTTTCCTTTTACTATCATGACTGGCTTCTAGAGGTTTTTCCTTTTATTTTATTTTTAATATATAGTCAAATGCTGGTTTAAGTGATAGAAGTAAATGGTGGTCAGAGCTCAGGGAGTGCAGTTTTTATCAGTTTGAAGGTTTTCATGCCTTGAAATATAGATTATATATAACTGTATTACAGGAGTTAGATCCACTGTCTATAATCTCTTTTTGTAACTATTCCAGTGAAAGGCATACTCATAATTATTGTAAATAATTTAGATATTTGCAAGCAACTTAGATACATTAAATGCTTCAATATAGGTCGATGGCTTTCTGTTTTATTTTTAGGTAAATACCATGATTTAGAATGCCAGCTGATTCAGGAGTTTACCAGTGCTCAGAGAAGAGGTGAAATCTCTAGAATGAGAGAAGTAGCAGCAGTACTGCTTCACTTCAAGGTAAACAGTAAAAATTTAAAATAAAGACCAGTGTCCAGGGTGTGGAGTGTCTATAAGTTTTATGTCATAGCTTCTGATTTTTGCCTCTTAATTATGTAATTATATCAGCAATAATTTTCATTGTTTTAAATGATTTCGAATGCAGTGTATATTTTATATATCTCTTTAAATGTTATTAAGTCTTAGGTATATAATATTTTAGTAAAGATTTTATGTTCAGATATAGTAATATTAAGGAATTTTCATGTAGTTTGGGAAAGAAATTATCATCTACCTTTTTAATGTATCTGCTTTAGTCAAATATGTTATGAAATATGTCAAAAAGCAAGAAAATTGACCATAAATATCTGGTGAAATGTAGGCATCAGAGAATATATGAAATGTGATTATTAAAAGAAATCCAGAGTGTCTCAGGTGGTTAATGCAAAGAAATATTAAATAGACATATCTTTTTGGAAAATGCTAAAAGAAATAGTTCTTGAGCTGAGTGTGGTGGTGCATGCCTATATTCCACCATTCAGAATCTGAGGCAGGAGGATTTGAAGTTCAAGCCCACCTGGGCTACATAGTGAGACCCTGTCTCAAAAATAAAACAAAAGAAATCTAACGAAAAGAAGAAAAGGAATTCTTCTCTAGTCTAGTTCTTCATATTTTATCATCAGATTAAAAAATGAGTTGTTTATTTGACTTTACATTTTGGTAACATCTGAATGGTTATTAAGAATGGCATTTGAGATAGCGGTATCATTGTATTAAGCTTAACGCGACAAGTTACTTTGTCTAAAAGCATTGTATGGAAATGAATTCAGTTTAAAATAAATTCCCATACTGCCAGTTAAACAGAGCTCTGCCGTTATCCTTACAAGGGAAGGGAAATGCTTTGAATCCAAGAGAAGAAATAAGAAGAGGGGGGGAATATATATATATATATAACCTTCAAGAAGAAATAAGAAAAAAAACATATATAAAATCTTCAAGACCCTGAAGCCGTGTGTGTGTGTGTGTCTGTGTCTGCGTCTGCGTATGTGTGTTTTGGAGCTGAAATACATGGTTAGATGATTTTAAGGCAAAAATGACTGCAAAGAACTCAGTTATACCTCAACATTCTTCTTTCATCTAAAGTCTAACAAGTATATACACCAGCTAATCAGTTTTATCATTGAAAATGAAAGAAGACACCTATGTTAACTGAATCTGTACAGCTATCTTTATTTTATTCCAGTAACTACTGGTGATTCACTGGGACATAAGATATAGCTTTATCGCATTTAATTATTTTATTGCAGTTATTTATATTTTAATTGAACTGGAAACAATGGTTAATAATGTGTTTGTTCTTTTTAGGGTTATTCTCATTGTGTTGATGTTTATATAAAGCAGTGCCAGGAGGTAACATACCTGTATACTTTATTGAGTTTTTATGCTAATTAGCATTTTAAAAACCCATTTAAAAATTGTATATTCACTATGTAAAATGCCTCTGATGTTTAGGGTGCTTACTTGAGAAATGATATATTTGAAGATGCAGCAATACTCTGTCAGCGTGTGAACAAGCAAGTTGGAGATATCTTTAGTAATCCAGAAACAGTACTGGCTAAACTGATTCAAAATATATTTGAAATCAAACTACAGGTAATTTTTAACAGTGACAAATGAAATCGTTCCTAAAGTGATGTGGGATTTCTTTTTAATATTTTAGAAGTTTAAAATAAATTAGTAATCTAATTAAGGAGGAAAAAAATGTCAATTTTCAGACTTTTTAAAAAATGGTTGTTAAGGAAAAGGTGCTAATCTCTTAAGTGTCATCAAAACATATGTTTAAAAAATTTATTATAGCAGTAGTAATAGTAATGCAATCTTGTGGTTAGGTAGCTTCAGAATTTTTTTCTTTCAAGTTCTTGCCCTGAACAAAAAAGGCATTCTTGAAACAATAAAAACTATGCCGGCGTGGTGGCTCACGCCTGTAATCCCAGCGCTCTCGGGAGGCTGAGACAGGTGGATCGTTGTGAGTTTGAGACCAGCCTGGGCTACAAAGTGAGCTCAAGGCCAGCCTGAATGGCATAGTGAGACCCTGTCTCAAAAACAGGGCTGGGGATCTAGCTCAGTGGTCTAAGC
>RJWT010047837.1:0-11233 GCA_004365215.1 Cuniculus paca | reverse complement strand
CAGGAGATGGGGAAGTAACAGAGAGATGCTGGAGACCCGGGCATGGGGTCTGGGGAGGCTGCAACTGGGCTTGTCATGGTTGGAAAGGTAACTGGAGGGAGGTTTGGGGAAGAGCCCCGGGCTCCTGGGGAGGCAGGTGGCACTAATGGCAGGAGGAGGCAGCAGTAATTGGTATTAGGCTGCAGGACAGGGGAGAAAGCAAAGACGGAGCAGTAAGGGGAATATTCAACACAGAACAGGGGTTGCTCTCTGGTGTCACCTGCACAAAAGAAAAAGAGCAATCAGGAAGCAGCACTCATGGTGGGAAAAGGACATTAAAAAATTCTGTGCATGAATCAAAACTCAAAAATTCTTTGGGGCTTGGGAGTGGGGTCTCCAGGTATCACAGATGCAACGGGCCTGGCTTTCCTGCCTGGAAGGCTCCTCACTTAGATATATCTGAGTCACTGAGGAGTTAACCTAGGGAAGTGGCGTCACCTTCACACCCTCTTCTGGCCACTAGTCTCCAGCAGCCCTGACAGATGTAGGGCAACTCTTCCCTGGCAAGTTCTCGAGAATGCCCTGAGGGAACCGTGTGGAAGGCTCTTCCCCTCATCTTCCACAGCCAGTCTAACGAGCTGTTCTGGCAGCAACAGATGGTGGCCTGTGGGGTCTCACTCCATCAAGCTCTCTCCTGCAATCCTCCAGCTGCCCCTGCTAGGAGGCTGTGGTTATGCCCTAATCTGGCCTTTCTGCTGCAGAGGTAAAGCTTGGGAAAAGAAGAAAAGAAGCAGAGAAATCCTGGTGGGATCATGGGAAGAGAGAAGAACCAAGAAGTGGGGAAAGGCAGGTGGACGAGCAAGGTGTCCAAATGAAATTAATGATTTGTTTTCTAATTTCACACTCTTGCTGCCAACCACACTAGAGGTGAAATACGAGCGCCGGATGGAGTCCTGACTCAGAGTACTCCCCCCATGTCTGCCACTAACCGCTCGGTCACCTTGAGTCACTGCTTACCTTCTCAGAACCTGTTTCCTCATCTACAAAATGAGACACAGATCTCTTTCACCTTGCTCCTGGAAGTGTGATCCTTAGGTAGCAACATAAACATATCCAGGGACTTCTTAGCCCACCCAAAACTACTGGGTCAGAATCTGTATTTCATCAAGGTGTTTCCCATGGACATGAAGTTTGAGAAGTAAGGCTCTGAGACAGCGGATTGAGAATCACCAGCAGTGCTGGTTCAAAAACAGTTTTGCAGGCCCTTTTATTGGAGATTCAGATGCTGCCATGCTCGGAATCAGTGTCTCCTAAAGATCTGTGTGTTAAAGGCTTGGTCTCCATGGCGGTGCTATTGAGAGATGATGGAGGCCATTGCGAGGTGGTATGGACTTTAGATCACTGGAGGCATGTCCCTGAAGGGGACTGTGGGACCCTGATCCCTTCTCTTTCTTACTTTTTCTTCCTGTCCCTGAGATGAGTGGTTTGTTCCATCACACAAACCCGTCATGACGTGCTGCTGCCTGGCCACAACCCCAGAAGCAATGGATCCCCCTATCTTGGACTGTAATTTCAAAAGCTATGAGCCAAAAGAAATTGTTTCTCTTTATAAGTTAATTATCTCAGGTTTTTATTATAGTGGCATGTAGCTAACTCAGAAACTCTGAGGCAGGGATGGGAAGCAGGCATAAGTGCCTTCCTAATGGTTCTTATTATGAGAGAAGGTTGGGAGATGTGTAGCTAAATCAGTTGATTCTAAAATGAATGGTTAGCCAGGCGTGGTAGCTCACACCTGTAATCCCAGCACTCGGGAGGCTGAGACAGGTGGATCGTTGTGAGTTCAAGACCAGCCTGGGCTACAAAGTGAGCTCAAGGCCAGCCTGAACGGCATAGCAAGACCCTGTCTCAAAAACAGGGGTGGGGATCTAGCTCAGCAGTCTAAGCGCCTGCCCTGCAAGCACAAGGTCGTGAGTTCAATCCCCTGTGCCGCAAAAATAAAATAAAATAAAATAAAAAGATTGGTTAAAATCATTGTAACCAGCCCATTGACAACATTTACCTACAGTGGAGGATCCTATGGAGTGACTCAGGAGTGTCCTACTACAGAGGATTCAAGGAAATATTTTCACCCTTTCCTTCCTAAATGTCTCCTGGAGTACTTTGTACTTCTCAGATCATTTTTCTCTATACATAATTATCATCCCCTGTTCTTTGTTTACCATTCTTATTGCCCAAAGTTCCTTCACCATTCCTTCTTTTGACTCCACTCACCCTCATAAGCAAGGCATTCTTGCAAGTTTCAACCCCTTTTTCTCTCTGAGGTCTTGGATTCCCACTAGCAATGAGGAGTGCTCTAATGATCAACTGACCTGGGTACCCATGGGCTGCCTGGCATTTCCACCTGGCTGTCATGCCTGCACCTCAAACACAGAACCACAGAATGGGACCCACACTTTTCTTCTTGCCTTCTGAGGCTTTATATGGCAACTTCCATGGGCTTAGTTCTTTGAGTAAGATCCCTCAGTTCTCTGATAACCTTCTTTTCCTGATTACAACAGCCAAGTCACCAAGTTCTGCAAGGCTTATTTTCTTAGGTACCCCTCAAGCTCATACCCTTTTCCTTATCCTCTTTGCTTTTGCTCCAGATCACAGCTTCATCTGGCTACCCTTGCTCTCCCAAGCATCCCCTTCTCCCAGCTGGCATTTGCTTAATTATGCCAGTCTGACTGTATCACTTCCCTGCACAGACCCCTTTGCTGACTGATGCTTCATGACCTGCAGTACGACAGTCAAAGCTCATGAGAACCTTTGTTTACCGATGAAGTCTCAATTTTATCCTCTATACTTCTTAATTTGAAGGTGACCATAAACCAGAACTTTTCAAACTCACGTGCATACAGATATCCCTAAAGTCTTGTAGATGCAGTTTACCAGTCAGTAAGTTTGGGTGGAGGCCTCAGGTTCTGCATTTCTTACATGATTTCTGTTATGCCTCTGCTATTGGTCTGGGGGACATTCAGAGGTAAAAGACCCTGGGAAATCTTTTGGTCCTTGATGTCTATGTAGTTGTCTCTCATCTAGGCCTTTGCATGCTCAGGACCTCTTGTTGGGCACATCTTTCTTCTCTCCTCACCTGGCTAAGTTCCCTGTTCTTCAGGATTTTCATCTTGCTCATGTTCACCACAAGCTCTTGGGACTTATCCTTGGTCAGGGTGAGCATTGCCCTACTGGCCCACTAGGTGAGGCGCCTTTGGAGGACAGGTCTTGTGTATTTTATTTCTGTTTCCCAGGTCCCACAAAGAAGCTTCAAGAAGTAAAGAAAGGGCTGAATAAATGAGTGATGGGTGAGAAAACCAGTTCTCCCTGGTATTATACACCCTGGGATGAGGGGGGCAGTAGAATGTATTTGGTAATTCCCTGTGGTTACTAGATAAATGGCTGACTGAGTTAATGATCATATTAAAGCTTTTAGAATGAAGATATTCTGTGTTCAACATCTCAAACTAAAGTTTCTTTGGCCAAGGAGTTTTCTCATAGAGATGTTGGCTCTGGTGCAACAGGAAGTGTTGGAATAGCAGGTTTCATAAACAGAGGAAGGACTGGGGGAGTCGACCTTTACCTAAGGCCCAGTTGATAACTGGGATTGTAATCCTCTTATCTACCTGGTGAAGTAGGTTGTGCTGTAACTCCATTTTACTAGTGAGGAAACTGAGTTCTCTCACCAGCTCCCATTTGTAAGGCTACAGAGTTGTACAGTCAGGCTTCTAAGACAGGATTCACTGTTCTCTGTGACACTCCTGAGCCTCTCTACCTCAGAAGTGTTAGCAAAAATAGACTGAGAATTATCATTCTCTCTATTAAAATGGGAGTATTAACTTCCATTCTTGTTATTTTTTCTAACTTGGACAGATAGCTTGGAAAGTTGTTGGAGACCAACTGGACTTGCTGAGAAACCCATTAATCTTGGCCTTTCAGAGAAAATCTTCAATAGAATTTATTTATGAGGCAAATTATGAAGATTTAGGACTTGCTCTCAAATTCTCTTCAGATTGCTCTTCAAATAAATATATCTCAGTCCAAAAGGGACTTACAGTTATTTTAGATTTTTATCTTTTAAAACCTGAATTCACTGCTTTTGCTTCATTTTACAAGAACATGTCTTCAAGATAAGCCACCATAAGACAGAATAGGTCTTGTTCTTCCTGTAAATCTGAATCTGGTAATGACTAACGTTGAACTCAGTAATAAGTGAGGATAATTTCAGAACACTTGGCTTTGTTTTAAAGGGCAAGATTTTGGAAGCAGGCTCGCAGGCCCCCATCCGGATGCATTTTCCTGGAACCTAATTAGGGGCGGGCTCTGTTGAAGCTCCAGGTGAGAGCAAAGAGCAGGAGAGGGCACGGTGGCTTCCCACATGCCTGCAAGTTGGGTAAAGAGCACTTCAGGACTTCCAGTGCCAGAGCCCCACAGCACGATGGCCTTTAGGTGCCTCTCAATGTCTTAGAAAGGAGAGGTGGCTCCCTTCTGACCCAGGCTGGGGCTGGGAAAGATGTGAGGACAGGTAGGAGTTGGAGGCCTCCAGGGCTTCCTGATGGTCCCTGTACCTCTACCCTTGCTGGACCTGCTGACAGCTCTGTATCTCAGCAAAACAGAGAATTCTGAAATACAAGCAACTCTGCTAGGCTTATTTTTCATCCCACACCAGTGTTCACCTTAGTCATGAAGGAGAATTTCTGAATCGGTTGCATATCAGACCCAGCTGGGTTTTTATACTGCCTGAATTTTTCATGTCTTTTTGAAGGTAAAGCATTATCTTTGGCTTGGGGAATGCTTTCTGATTATTCACTTTTTTTTTTCCACTTGGTGTTCCACTTTGGAGCAGAGTAGAAATGTCCACCTGCATTTATATTAGAGATTTAAAAAATACATCTTTGACTTTTGTGAAGGAAAAATAATTGGAGGTGGGATAACCTTAAGAAAAGTGTTTTCTATCTGTTCTCTTTACCAAGTGCTGCTCTCATGTGCTAGATATCATAATGCTATAATTTATTGAGTGATTACAGTGTAAGGGACTCTTGCCAGCAGATAGGATGCTTTTACTTCCCATTTTACAGACAACAAAACTGAGGCACAGAGAAATTACTTGCCAAAAGGTATTTGGCAAATAAGAAGGGTTCATGTTTTAATCCAAGCATTTTGATTCCAAAGCACTTGCCAGTAGACTGCATACCCTACCACACACAGATGGATAATGAGAGGTCTCATGAATCAACACACCCAAAGCAATTCTATGAAACATATGAGCTTAAACTTGAATGTGTGACCTCCTTTGGATAGTGTGAATAGTGAGAATCTGACACTTTCTCAGGTATTTATAGAGGGCACTGATTTACCCTGTGTTGTTAATATCTGTTTCAGGAGTTCTAGATGGCAGCTCACATTCAAACAAAAACTCTTTTTATGATATGGATTTTCATCACATAAATTCCAGTAAGTCAGTCTCCATTCCCCAGATCTATCTATCTATCATTTATATCTATCTATCTATCTATCTATCTATCTATCTGATTTATTTTTATTCAGTAAAAGCCTGGTGTAGCAGGACACAGTAGTTTATGCCCATAATTCTAACTACTTGGAAGCCGAGGCAGGAGAATAGTAAATAGTAGGCCAACCTGGGCAACTTTGCAAGATTATGTCTCAAAATAAAAATTTAAAAAGGGCGCAATGGTAGAGAGGAAGTCAGAGAGCAGGTCTACACATGTTAAATGAATGGACTGTAACACACCAGTGCTCTGCTTTTAGCCAGTGTCTTGAGCAATCCAGATTGCTGCAACCTCAATTCAACCTCTGTGGCACTGACATCAGTGTCCAGGACTGCGGAGGGGAGGACAGCAAGCCCGGTGCAATTCACAACTACATGAGTCTTGGACATGGGCTAGGGCCATAATACGGTGATAAAGCTGGTGGTTTATAAATGCTTTTACAAGTAACATCTCTCATTTGATGAAAAAGCTATCTTCCTGCCAGCCTGTCTCTCCTGCTTAAACCTCGGTATTTTGCGGTCTGGTAATTCTTCAGATTTGATGTTTTATAGGGTGAACAGTGAATGAATTCCCTCTTTTTTCAATGTTGTGAGTTTCATATGGGGTTTGCTCAGTCTGAAAAAAAAGTCTGTATTAATCAGGCAAACTAAATTATTGAGCGAGCATCAACAGTTCATTCTAATGATTTTTCTCTGCAGATGACAAAAGAAACAGCTAAAAATTTTATTGGTTTCAACAAAAAGACTAAAAATTACATTGAATGAACAGAGTTGTATTTTTTAAACTTACCCTGAAATCTTTGCAATCAAAAACATCAATTCAATAAATTACAAATTATATTTTGAGATATTTGTAGAATGATCTTATTTGCTCTGTTTCAGCCTTAAAACAGTTGAATTAGAAGCCAAATTCTTACCAAAAATCTTTAAAAAGAAAAAAAATAACTAAGATGCTTTCCTCTGATTAAATATAGAGGAAGAGTTGGGACTTTGCCCGTGAGGACATCATTTTAGAAGTCAGTGTAGGGTTTGGGAGTTGAGGGAGTAGCCCAGTGGTAGAACTTGCCTAGCATGTGTGAGGCCCTGGGGTTTCATCTTCACCATCAAGGGTGAAAAATGTCATTTTGGTTTTGACTTCATTAAAGCAATAAAATGTGGGTGTTTTCTATGAGTGAAAGCTGCCATTTTCCAAAAATGCATTAAGACTTAACTGGACTGGTAGTTGCATGACAGGAGCTATTCAGGATTAGGAAGTAGCTGTGATTGGGATTTTAATGAATTGCATGCTATTTACGAATTCCTCAGCAGTCAGTTTGGATCCTTTCCCAGAAGGCAGATCTTTCCGCCTAGTTACCCCAACTTACTTACGCACAGCTCCCTAAAGATTCAAGTTTTTCCTACAGATGTTGGTTTTGATGGGGATGACCCTGAGGAAGGCTAAACTTTCTGTTGGTTTTAGCTCTTTCCTAGATACTATTAAGACACTTCTGCCTCAAGAGAAGGACAGAGTGAATTATTTACCAAATTGCACAAAAGGAGGGATTTATCCCAGGAGTAGGGAACTTTATTACTCTCCCTCTGGCTATAAATTATGCTATTCTGATGCTTTTGAAATGTCATCTTGCCTGAGCCATAAAATTTCATACCTGGGGCCAAACGCCTTTATTCCCAAAGAAGGGTAAAGAACATGAAAAGGCAGCAACTCTAGGGTGTGCCATCCAAAGCAGATGATTGGGCAGAGAATGTGGGTAGTCAGACAGCTACTTTGCATAATTCATGCCTCTTTGATTCTGAATTTTACATTTGCATAGCATCATTGGCCTTCTTAAACTTGAATTAGTCACTTGGAAAACACTAGGTTTAACTGATACCACCAATTTGATTGTTGTGCTCTCTAAGACAGGAAATTTAGATGTCATGAATTTCAATAAACCAGCCGCTCACCTGGAGACAGTTTGCTGGGGCCCACTTGCTCTGGCTTCCTGGGAGTCATGGTACTTTTATGTTTCTGCTTGACTGGTGTCTGGTCAATTGCTGGAAGTTTGGAATCACATTTAACCCCGGATTTCATGGTTGATGGTCTTGGTTCAGTTAGAGACTCTTGCTCACCAGAACTCTGCTGCAAATAAGAGATGTTTTGAGTATTGGTGGCCATGGAGGGTACTTTTTCTAGGCAGAGAAAAAGGAAACCAGGCAAATGCAGTGACCTCTGCAGCAATAGTACTGAAGCGTCTTACCATGCTCAAGGTGCCCTTTCATCATCGAGATTTTAATAAACTGGGAACATCAACTTCAAAAGTAATAGCAAAGTTAATGAATCTGTTTTTAGAATATTATGGAAAAATGCATTTCTACGAGTCTTTTCTGCAGCACATTATGAAAATAATGTATTTCTGACCTTAAGTAATTGAGGATCAATAAATAGCACATGATAAAAGCTATGTATGAAAGAAGGAGGGAAAGATCAGTGCTTCTGAATTTTTTGCTTTTTTTTATTTGAACTATTTAGGGGGATGGAAAGAGAAAAATGTTGTCTTTGTTAATCATTTACTTGACAATGAAAAGAAAATTTAGATAATGTGGTAGAGACAGATTAAATCAGATCTCAGTTTCAATAACCTCAATTATTAAGTGCAATGCAAGAGAGATGAAACTCTTAAGTTCTCTCCTTGTCAGTCTTCTATAAAGAAGCCAGTATAAATCTATGCATGAACAACTATGATTCCTGCAGTGTCAGAATATCTCAACATAGCCATGGCAGGCGCAATAAAGATTATTCAGGCACTCAACAGTTTTATACTTCGCCACACTTATACCCACCAAAGAAATGATACAAACAGTATAAATGACTATCAGAAAACTGATCTTAAGGGATGAGTTAAGAGCAACCTTATGGCTTTAGGTCCTTTAGGTGTTAGCATGGTTTGCTAAACTATACATTCAGCAACCAATAAAATCACAAGATATGTGTGTGTTGGGGGGGTTCTTTTACATTGCAAGTTAGTCTAGTACTGGAAATTTCTCACAAAGTGTGTTCTTTTGCAGACATCGAATGCTAAATTAATGTCCCCAGCACCTCCCCAACTGTTGCAATTTGTATTGATCTTGCTCATTGTTTTCACTGACAGTTGTGGCATTTTCATTTCACAGGTTCCTGACTCAGGAAAATACTCAGAATAGCTTGAATTATTGGGTGCAACATAAGACAAACTAAACTCTAAAAAAAATCCTCTCCTTGTCAGTCTTCTTTACAAAAGTCTCTATAAATCTACAGGTGAACAGATCATTATCCTACAAAATGATTAATCATGTTTTTAAATTCAGTGTTTGGATACAGGCCCCAAACAAATGATTATTACTCCACGCATTTCCAGAAAACAGACTACCTTCAGATAAAGAAATAGGAAAAGGACAGGACACAATGAGTTGATTGTTCTCCCCCTTTCCCTTTTGATCCTGTGACTTAATAGAAATCCTTAAAGATTATTCTGGAATGTCAAAGATGAAACATTAGGTCATTTCTGAGCATGAGTTCTCTAGTCTCAGAAAAGGGAATGTGGGCAAATTTTAATTATGTTTAAGATTGTCATTGTAATTGGTTGATGGAAGTCACAGTCTTGGATTTGGGTTCCGCAGAGAGCAGCAGTGAACATGGGCCAGACTTTCTTCCACAAGCTATTCCAGAAATACTCAAAACAGCTTACTTATGTTAGTGGACTGACAAGTCTGCTCACCCAAGGGCCCTTGCACTTTAGCCTTTTATTTTTAGTCCACAAAAAGGTGCAAAGAGCCTCCAGGCTAAGACTTACAACACCTGTGCTGCGGCATCAGGAACAGGTGTCTGCTAACTCTGGTAGATCTATCTCCATCACCCATGGCCAGGCCTGGAATTCTTTGCCTGCCCCCAGGCACTGCAGAATGGGGAGGAGCTGGTGAAGAGCCTCTTTATTGGGTGGGTGTTAAGCCCTATTTATCCTTCCTTTACCCATTCATTATACCTTGAGCCTTTAGTAGTCTGAAGAGGTGAAAGAAAGCTTGGCAATTAAGCACTGCCTATTATGTATGGGACTGTGCACCTGCTTCCCAACCAAGCCAGTCTCTAGTTCCTGGTCCTATCACTCTTACTTCCATGCAGTAATCATCCTTAAGAGTTCAAAAATTGTTGCTAGAAGTGGGTGCTTTTGTCTGTTGGAGACAGAAGTTACAATAACAAGACTTGTCATACTTATGCATGTGCTAATGGATCTTTTCCTGCTTGCCTCATTGAACAATCTTAAACAAGTCACTATAGCCTTTTTTGTCTTTGTTCACGTCCTCTCATGTTCTCAGCCACTCTCATCAATTCCCTCTCATGGAAAGCCATTGTACCATCTGGCAAGGATGATCCTTGGTGGGAGAAGTTATAGTAACTTTCTGGCACTAAAGCATGTTAATTAAAACTCTGAAGTCCAGCTCTCTGGGAGTGAATTCTGGCTTTCACACATAGTAATTATGTGACATTGGGTTAGTTTGGTTCACATCTCAGATTTTCTCATCTATGAGAAATAGTATCTACCTTTTGATACTTTAATGAGAAGGTATACCTATAGCACTTATAATAGCACTATACACATACAACACAGAACGTACCATGTAAGTGTTGACTTTTATAATTATTCACATTCAGTCATTTTAAAATTAACTAGCTAACCACTGAACATTAACTATGCACTGTTTAAAGCAAAGGCAAAATCCCCAATGGAAAATCCTATTGAATTTCACCTATTCCAAAGAGATACAAATCTGCAAAGGTGGATCAGTCCCTATAAGGCACCCTTGGCTTCTACAGATCATAATTTATGACAGTCGTAAATGGTTTAAATTCATCGAGGCTTAAGAAAATAAGGTGTAATATTTTCATGCAGTAAAGCTCTTATGATACATATTTAATAATATTTAGAGATTATAAAATGATAATAATTAAATTTTTTGATTTAAATTTGATTTAAAACCATGTCGTTTTTCTTATACTTTTGAAAATTACAGTTTTCATTTCTTGAAATGTCACATGGAGGTGGAGACAACAGTACATTGCTACTGCTTGGGGGAAGAAAAATCAGCTCTATCTGTTAAAGGTATAGTCTAAGACATTAAAACACACACATACATAGCCATTAAACAAAAAAACCATACCAAAAAAATTCAACCTACATGATGCATGAGGGAAATTCAAAATTGGCAATTTTGTGAAAATTCTAATAAAGCCATGTTAGTTAAAATAAGTTACAAAGGCTAATCAAAATATAGGGTGAATGTTTAAATTTTTAAAGTTTATTATAATGAAAGATGTGTTGCCATTAATCTCCCTCAAAATAATCCCTCTTGCTTTGAATACATGTATCCCATTCTTCTCACCAATTTCTGGAGCAGTTCTGGAAGTCCTCTTGCAAGAGTGTCTCTCTGAGATATGATAAAAAATATGGTAAATGCAGTTGTTAAATGACATCTGATGGAAAGGTAGTCATAAAAACATTAGGGTGCATCCTCGTTCACCTTGTTCACTGAATCTGGTACTATACAACGTCTGGTTCTCCCTGAAATCAAAATAATCAGCAAAGGTCACAGATTCAAGACATTCCGGTGGCTGAAGTGCAGCTGAAGACACTCACAGGGGAGGACTTCCAGAACTGCTTCCGAAAGTGGCAAGAGGGATGGGATAAGCGTGTTCAA
>RJWT010047836.1:0-11261 GCA_004365215.1 Cuniculus paca | reverse complement strand
GATTCCCTGAAAGTATGAGCCAAGAAAACTGCTCTCCTTTTAGTTGGGAATGTTGGGTACTGAGGTTCAATGACAGGAAAGCTAACTAACGCAATTGAAAAAGGCAACCTAAATGAGGAAAGGACACTGGTGAGCATATTTGGCTAAGTTTTAGGTGTCTTGCAGATATCCAAATGGAGACATTAATTAGTAAGGAGAGTGGGTATGACAATGGCATTTTAATGACAGTTGGTGCTTCAGGATCCATTATAATTTGAATGGTGTTGAATATATATAAATGAAGGAATTCCCTAAGTTTATGTGTCAAAAGGGACAAAACCCTTACAAACAGCAATATTACACAGGTAAAAAGGCAGGACCTCATGAAATTTATTAGAACCGAGGTAAAATTCATAAAAACATTGAACCCAATCTGCCCTCCACAGGCAGAAAGACATAAAATGAGAGATTCTATAAGGAAGTAGCAATAAACACTTGTTAGAATCACAAATTTGATTCAGATTTACCCTTGTAACTATACTTGGTAAAAACTGAGTGTTTGGGTTACTTTTCTCTCAGTTTTGAGACAAAATGCCTGATGCCCAAAGTCAAGCAAGGAAAGGTTTATTTAGCTTATGGTGTTTTGGAGGTTTCAGTCCATACTCAGTTGGTTCCATGGTTGGGTAGAGTGGCTGAGGGGCAGCTGTTCATGGTGGCTGCAAGCAGCAAGAATGAAAGGGCAAAAAGGGGAAAAAATATGCCTCCTTCCCTCCCTTATATTGTATGCCAGTTCTGCCCCTGGGGGTGTGCAGCACTCACACTGCCAATCCCAGTGTTAGACAACAAACCAATCACAAACACTATGTTCAGCCACCTCCATGACTGCATGAAGCTTGGGGGGCCACCTGGACACAAACCATAACATTAAGTGACCCAACAGGGAACTATGTTATATACTCTTAATCGTTCTCTTCCTATCTAGGGATAGAAATACTATGGTCTCCATTCTATGCTTCCGGTACAAACAACTCGGTGTAGTGCATGCCTGTTGCTCAGTAAACATTTGTTATTGGATAAATGAAAAGCAAAGAAGAAAAATAGAGAGGATGTTCATCTAGAAATCTTTTCAATGCACAGATAGACTGAATATGTGATTGTCTCAATTACTTTTAAGATAAAATTAATTTTGAAACAGTACCGGATTAACTGAGTTTAGTAATATCTAAATAAAGTGGTTTGCACCTAGCCTAACTTTGATGAGCTGAAAAAGAAATTGAACAAGATAAAGCATTTACAACCCTTGGCTACAATATGCCAAAATCCATCTCTCTAAAGTGAGTCTTAATCACAGTCAAATTTCTCCTCAAAGTACATTAAAGTTATATAAGCCTCAGGGCTCTCTTCAGCTGAGCAAGAACAAACTCTTCCTGTCTCTCCTGAGTTCTTCCTCAATTATCATCATTGTTGAGCTATTATGGCAACAGACAGTAGCTAAGTATGTCCTTGGCAGGTTGCTACTTGCCTTGAAGCAGAACGTAGTCTTGTGAAGCATCACTGAACCAAAATATGGGGTCACTGATACTGCCTGGAAAAGTGTTTCTGTCTTATTCATGTCACTTGGCACTAGTGACTTCCTTTCTCTTCTCTTGCCTTCCTTTTTCTGACAGGTAACATGAGATTTTCAAGAGGTCAAGACAATAAGAGAGCTGGTGACATAACTGAGTTGTGGAAAACAAATTTGAATTTACTTTTTTTTATTTTCCCATTGCATGAAAAATGTAAACCTTATGTGTTTAACCTGCTGTTGATTTTTGGTCACTTTCAGCTAAAAATCACTTCCAGCTGAGACAGTAACCTTTCAATATGGATTATTCATATCCCTTCCCTTCCACATTCATTACAACCTTCCAGACATTTCAAGATCCAGCCCAAACACAAGTTTATTTCATCAAACATTTTTCTATGCCTTACTCATAAATTTATATTAATTTCTTTTTGCCCTCTTTTGCCATTCTACTGTCTACATGTAACTTCTGAATGTCTGTATAAACATACAATTATTTGCACAACTGTTTATATAACATTGAGAAAGTACATTATTTTGATTATTTTTTTATGGAAGAGATTACAAACCACTTCATATGGAGGAGCCAAATGTAGAATCATAGGCTGCATAATCACCATGGCAGCTACGAGTTCTGTCACTATTCCTCTGATACCCTGAAACAATCATAGACAATCTGTTGATTAATGGGTCTGACTGTGTTCCTATAAGTCTATGTTTACAAAAACAGACATTGGCTAGATTTGACCTTTGGACTACAATTTGCTAACCTCTCTCATAAAGACCTATTATATCATCTTGCATATTCTAAAAACCAATTTATATTGAATGAATAAAAAAATGCATGACTGGACAGACAATTCCTTTTCTCTAGGTCTAACAAGAAATATATGCCTCATATTAATCCTGTAATACACAAAAAACATGCAACAAGAAGCAGTGATGTGAATTATGTTATTTCTCAAGATACAAAATAAGAATTAATTGTAGTTCACATGCTGATTATAAGTGGTAAGAAACATGCCATTGAATAGCATATATATCACATAATTTAAATAAAAGTTTCAGTTCAGAATTAACCATTCATTAAAACTAAATAATATTTCCTGTTCAAAAAGAAATATCCCCTAAAAGACAAGCAAAAAGGCAGTAGCCTTAAGCATACCAACACTAGTATTGCTTAGCATATATATTTATTTAAAGATGTCTTCTTATAAATACTAACCAAACATAGTTTTTTGAAGAGAACTAATTTTACCAAAAATAATTAATAGACCTAGAAAAATCATATGTAATTTATAAGTACATGAAGGGACATATTTAGGAGATGATATGTGAATGATCATAGATAGGAAAATGTTGTGGATTAAGGTTAGTCTGAGTATTTTGCAATAAAAGCAACTCACTTCATATCATAGACTTGCCATTAATAAGCTTGATGACTTTAAGAAAACCTTTTAATTTTCCTAGGGCTAAATTTTCTCATTTGTGGAAAAAAATCATTGAGAGGATCAACCTACTTAATGAATTTAAAAGCCCTTTATGCACCATGATAAAAATTTCAGTTATTAATCATAAACCCAACTTATTCTGAATAGAAGCATTCTGTGATGTTTCTACAGCATTAATATACCTTTGCAGCCAGGGCCTGAGATAAAACAATCAAGAGTTTTATTAAACATGATGATATCAATATTCTGGTTTACAGTCAATGTACAGATATACTTGACTACCTATTAGTTTAAAGAAAAATGTAGGCATTAGGAACTCATTTTGGTTGTAAAATTGGTTATTTAACATATAACCACATTCTAATTTGCAACATGTTTATCACAATTTAGTAGCTTGTCGACAATTGCCTCCTTTTAGGAAATTTATTGCTCAGTTTTACTCTAACTGCATGATATTAGCAATAAATCCAAGGGTAATATTATGGCTTTTTTCAATTGATTAAACTGAAATCATGGATACAAATTAAATGTTGATGATTATATTTCATTGCTGATCTATATAATGCATAATTTATCTAGAATAAACTTTAAATGGCCCAAGTGTTCACGACATTTAAAAAGAAGTAAATCTGCAGTATGTCCCAGAATATTATTTTCTGTTTACACTTTAGATAGTTTCTCTCTGAAATATCTAAAGTAGATTAAAAAACGTTAGACATAAAATGAGTTCCATAAGAGCAGGGAATCTGTTACATTAATGATTCCTGGTACATGGTGTTCAAGAATTGTTAATTTTTGAATTAATTTCCTATGCT
Source organism: Cuniculus paca (assembly GCA_004365215.1). Lineage (NCBI taxonomy): Eukaryota > Metazoa > Chordata > Mammalia > Rodentia > Cuniculidae > Cuniculus > Cuniculus paca. Next base: position 7,452 of record RJWT010047836.1, on the reverse strand, counting down.
GTTTTAAGAAAGTACCACAAGCACAGCATCTTAAAGCAACACACATTTATTGTCATGCAGTTGTGGAAGTCACAAGGCACAGTGAGTCCCACCTGGATAAAATCATGGTGTCCACAGTGTGGCAGCCTTGCTGGTGGCTCCATGGTCAATTTTTTCTCTTTTCTGTTTGTAATTTGTATTCTTACTGATACATGTTTTCATTATGTAATGAACACATTCCCTCATGGGAAGTTGGTGCATGTAATAAAATATCTTAATTCTCAACTTAATTTTCAACTCCTCTCTTCTCCCTCATCTCTTTGTCCCCTTTCTTTGTGCATAAGAGCTTTTCCAGCTTCCAGAGTCTGTTTATAGTCACTGACCCCTTTCCTATCTTCAAGACAGCATCATAGATCTTCAAATCTTAAGCCCCTGCTCCCATTGTTGTATCTCTTTCTTTCATTTTGATACCCTGGCACCTTTTTATAAGGAATTTGCCACCACAGTATTCCCACTCTGACACTCAAAGATAAAATTCTCCTTTCCAGATTCTTAATGTAATCACATGTGCAAAATATTTCCCTTTGAAATCTAATATATTTGCATAATTCAGTGATTAAGATATGGACATGTGGTCTACAAGATCAAAATTTTTAATTCATAAATTATGTCAATTCCCTACTATTATTTCTAAATCTGAAGGACTACAAAGCTGTTAAACACTGGTTCCATCAATATGAGTATTTAATAATGTCAGGCAGTCTTACAGGAGCACTAATTTGGATGTTTTTCTTCTTTAATTTCACTTAGTTTGTGTAACTGAGAATATTTCAGATGGGATTATTGACATACAAAAAATACAGGATGTGTGTATGTGTTTTATTTTATTTAAGGAATGAAATTCAAAGCTAAAATATGGCCATATATTAGGGATGCAAAGACCTCATTTAATACATTGATAGAAATTTGAAGTTAGCATAAATATTTTATATAGCTAGCATGGAACTGGAAACATTTTGTTAAAGTGAAATAAACTAGGCACAGAAAGCGAAAGTACTACATGAACGCACACATATGTGGACCTTGAAATAGTTTATCTTATAGAGGTCAATATTGGAGTGGTGGTTATCAGATGTTGGTGGGCCATGGGAAGGCAGGATGGAGAAGGGTTAATCAGTGTCTACTGAGTTACAGTGAGATAGGAGTAAGAATTTCTCTTGCACTATTGTACAGTAGGGTACATATAGGTAGCAATTGTATGTGGTGCATTGATAACAGCTAGAAAAAAATTTGAAATTAACTACCTTAAAGAAATAATAAAAAATTTGTAATCATATATTCATTATCACTATTGCTTTCACATAAAACATGTCTGTCATTCTGAAGGCATGAAATCATTTCAATATATCAGTCACTCCACTCTGAAAGTGCCAGAGAAACAGTGTTTCACTTTGCTGTCCTAAGGGACACCCTCTTCTGAGGTGTCCTGTACAAGACTCCCTCCCATGTCCCACAGGTTTTGAGCACCAATTCACTATGAATAATGAAGTAAAATTTTCATTTAACCCATGTAGTTCAAGTGTCCCACATTTATAAAGAGGAGCAAAAGATCAGTACATACTTGTGTCCTAACAACCTGCTCAGGAAATGCTAATTAGACCATGATCAACCTGGATTTAAAGACCAAAAGAGGATCTGCTATAGAAGACTACCTGAATGCCTGTCCTGGGATGCCCTACATTACCTCTCATGAATGGATTCCCTCCATAAAAGGCATGGCTTAAAGCAACCAAACCGATAGTGCCTTGGACAAAGTTCTGGCATACAAATACAGAAACTATCTTTAATATACCAAAAGTCCCCATTCTGCTGGAAAAATAACTGCATTTTTATCTCAAACAAAATATATTACCTCCCAAGGCTGAGAATTCTCATCATTACAACCTCAAGCTTAAGCAGAAGATTCATGGTCTCTGCATCTACCAGAGCAGAGGGAATGTTTAGAAGTGGTTCCTCTTAAACTTGAAATCTGTAGATTAAAGAATCATGTTATCAGCTACATACCCACAAGCATACACATGATATTCGGTGATAAGACAGTTATATGACAAATGAAATGGAAAATATTTTCCAAATGAAACAACATAAATGTTGTAAAATTACTGAAACCTCCCCCAGAGGATTCAGGTCTCGCATTCTGCTATATGGCACACATATGCAAAATACAGACAAAGAGAGAAAGCTGTGAAGATAAGGACCTCTGGAACGGCCAGTGTTCTCTGTGGAACAAAAGACAATGAGTACTATACCTCATGCCTTTGACTGATATCATTCAGGGAGGTGGGTGGGAGTTGAGGCAGAGAGCTAGGGAAAAGAAACTTTGCAGGCATTGATTGTAAAGAGAAATAGCAATTTTGTACCAGGTACAAGGTTCTCCAATTAGCAATACAATAGATAGCTTGATGTATACCAGGCTCACACCTTTACTGCCAGGAAGGTATAATTCTTTCTGAGTCCTATGATCTCAACTGAGATGTTATCTCATGTTTTTGAACTGGAATCTCACGGACTCTTGCTTGAGCTCCCATTCCAGCCATCAGTGAGGAGGGATATTCTCACCCACGTGTTGCAATGAGACAAGCTGGCATTTAAGCCAGACACAATCACATTCTTTTAGCCAATTAAGGGAACATCTGGTTCATTATAAGCAGCTCTGCATATCTCAGTGAATAGGGTTGAAAGTGAGGTCAGGGAAAGATCAAGGCAAGGGACTTTGTTTCTCAGAAGAGCACAGCTTGGTGGTCTTCCGCACAGTGCTCAAAAGTCTCTAAGAATTCAGATCATTCTGCTTCCAGCTGGACAAGTGTTTTCAATTACCTCATTAGGAAATAATCCCTTACAGCTGCTGCCACCGCCTTCCGGACTCTGATTTATACCTTTTGAGCCATCCTTCTTTTTCCAAAAGAATTTTCATTTTCTTCCCAGTTTCATTTTTTTGATGTTATTTTGTTTTTATTTGTTTGTTTCTGTTTTGAAACCAAGTAATATTCTCAGTCAGCTTCTTACGTATAGTTTGGGCTTCAAAGACCTTTTCAAGTCCTTGTTTTTCATTTTTCTGTTACTCTCTTTTGCCTTTTTAATTGAAGCTGATATAAACCCTTGATAAATTTTATGGCATTGTGTGTATAAAGTAAAATCCTAGTTCATTAACACACCCACATTTTCATTTCAAAATCCCAAATCACCTATAAAACCAATAGAAGAGCACATTCTTAGAATTATTACTGCCCCTATAATTTGACTTAGTGTGTTTAAAAGTCATGCTTACAAGATCCTGCCAGGTTATTTTGTTGAACTAAGACTGTCTATGAAGTAACTTAGGTTTCTCTGAGGTCCTATCAAATGGTTTTACATAAGATGCTTGATTGGAATTTTACTGGGAAGTCACTTGTTAAATCAATGGAAATACACTGAATTTGATCTTTTCTCTGAAGCTGTGACTTTCAGACCTCTTTGAAACTTGAAAAGACTGTGGATGAATAATAATTTTATTTTTAAACCTGTTAATTCCTGTTAAACCTGTTAATTCTTGAATGTATTCCCTGTATATTCTATAAAAACCAAATAGGTTTTGTGGTTTATCTATATTTATATTTAGCTTTTCACACATGTTTGCAAAGAGTCAGTTTACACACTCAACAGTCTCCCTAAAACTCTTATAATAATCTGATAAATAAATGTGTTGCCCAGACTGATTTTGAACTTTGAATTTAAACTCTCCTGTAACACAATCCTTCTTAGTATCTATGTCAACAGATACACACAAAACTGCACCAGACTTTACCCTATTTCAAGGCACTACAGGTAACACTTTTACTGAACATTGCACCACTAAAATATAACTAATCTTTTATTTTCCCTTCAATGACATTTCCTTTTCATTGTCCTTCAAACCCTCATCATGTGTGCTCATAATCCCACAGTGAAACCAGTACATTGATCCAATACAAAGCTCATGTTACATGTTTAAGAATTGTGTTAATGTAACATCATGTTTCTGGGGACAGACTTATGTTCCATATGTCTAACATGATGTTATTTTTAAAAATTCAAAACCTAGTATTTTTACAGTAGTGTGAAATCTGGTATGGATGCTGTCCTGATGTTCAAAATGTCACCAGACTGTTGATGACCTCTGACTTATGTAGAATCAGTTAGCATATGAGGTAATCCATTTTCTAGATGCTGTTTTGCTTCATGTATCATATGCTTTGAGCTCTTTGGCTCCTGTCTCTCATTCCTCCTGCTGTTTCTTCCTCCTAAATCTCTTTCTCATAGCTTGGCTTTCTCACAGCATGAGATAAGACAGAAACCTGGGAGCATGGAGCAGATTTCTAGTCTAACATTGACCTTCCTCACAGCAAGTCATTCTAGTGTGAACATTCCAAAGGGCATTTCCAAGAAACAAGATTTCAAATCTACTGATCTGAAATATGTGGGACTCGTGGCATAGTTTTCTTTGTATTTCATTGCTCAAAGTCTAGTAACAGTACACTTAGGTTCCAGAGAAAAAGACGTGGGCCTTAACCCTTAAGAAGAAGAGAAACAAAAAAATGTAATTTAATACATTTACTTTGCTTTTTGTGAATTTTCATGCATTATTTAACCTCTTAGAGTTTCTTCTTAATCTTCTATTGAATGTAAGTGAAGTAGATAATCTTATCCTACAATGAGAATTAAATGAGCTATTGAACATGCAATACCTATCACAGAGTAAAAAAATCAATTAATATTATCTGTGACAATTATTAAAATGTCAGGAAGAACATTTTAATTAGTTTATATTATTATGTAAGTAGCTTAGTTTACTGTACCTGTGGTTTTCCAATGTATGTCCTCAGTTGATGAAAAATTAAAGGCCTCTGGAGCTCTGGGTGGGCTGCAAATCTCAATTTTTTTCATGGTGTGTGTATATATTTGCTATGAATTTGCTGTTTTTCTTCATTAATATTAACATGGTTTATAAAATCTTGGCTGGTCTTTATTATGATATTGTCATAAAGATGTGTCCCTAACTATTCCCAAAATTTCTAACCTAAGAAGAAAAGCAAATCAAAGCCCACGAATTTCCAAAGACATCAGAAAATCTCCCAAATACATCTAGAAATATACACACATGCACACAATAGATTTAAGATAGCAAGATAACAGAAAATCACCTACAGATACCTTGCAACTGTGGAGGAGACACCTCTCCACCTTTCTCTGTGGGCCAGACCTCAAGACGAAAGACAAAACAAATACAACCACATCCTAAGGATAAACATCAGCGATTGATATTCTAAATAATATCCATCTCCTTGAAGAAGCCAGAAGGAGCCACTAACCCAATCACCTACAGGCAAAGTTCCTGCTCTTCTGTATTCATGCCTGCCTGCTACATGACTTGCTTTCCCATTTCATCCTGATTCAATTAATTCTACCTGAGCAATTATACTTGTAATCTTATTGGCTGACATAGTTCTGTCCCACCTCATTCCCACCTTGCAATTTCCCATTTTTTCCACCTTAGACCTGCTTCACCTTGTATTTTGATCTATAAAATTCCCAGAAAAGGCAGGGTGTTTGCAAGCCACTCAGGAGCCCTTCTGTCTCTGCCTTGGACAGAAATTTTTTCTCTCAATAAATATATTCTGCTCGAAAAAAAAGAAAGAAAAGAAAGAAAGAAAGAAAAAAAAGAAAGAAAGAAAGAAAGAAAGAAAGAAAGAAAGAAAATCACCAATAGTGGTTACTGAAAGTATGTATGCACACTGGCCCACTAGTGGGAGAATGGTGGCCCCAATTTAAATTACATTAAGATCAACCTCTTGAATTTTCTGACGTTCTCCCTTAATGTCCAGGGCATTCTTTCCTCCCTTGGACATTGAAGGACTCTGTCTTAGGAGAGCCTTAGTGTCTATGGCTCGCAGTACTATGAAAAGCTTTCTCTGGTCTTTGTAAATATAATTAGGAGATCAGATATGATATAATGAAATGAACATTTAATATATTGATAGAAGAGGTGAGATCAAAATTACAAGCTCTAAGCTAAGCATTCGATTTTTTAAAATTTTCCTTCATGACATCATTTAAAGATATGTTAGTCACTAAAATCGTGGGGCTTTACTAAATGAAGCCATTCTGTCTGCAGCAGTGCTATGTGGATTTCAACTTCTAATTCAGTATCTCAGTGAATCTAATAAAATACTTTATTTCTTTCCCTATCTCTTTAGGATTATCTTTATCATAGGTCTGGTTTTTGCTACTAAAAATGCATAACCAGTAGCAAATGATGCTCTGCTCACAGCCAACAAAATATTCTTTTGTTGTATTGTTGATAGCAACAGTTCTACTATTTGCTTCACAGAGCTCACAAATAAATGCCTAATAACACCAATGACAGGTATATTTTAATGAATTCTTACTGTGTGTCAGGCACTGTTCCAGCATTTAACTAATAAGATTTCATTTATTCTTATGTGAAGTAATGACCACAATTATTCCCATTTCATAAATAAGGAAAGTGTTGCACAGAACTAATAAAATGCCAAACTGAGACCAAGAAATATACTTAGGCTGTGATGGAACCCAGCTCTGACCCACACTGCAAATTAACTCAGGATAACTTTTACTTAACTCTCTGCTAAACTTCCTTTCTTAGTCAATAACTGTCAGCAACAGTAGTGCAGAAAATGCTGTTTGCCTTCATGAAATCAGGATCCATTTCCTAGAAGTGTGTGGTCCTCCTGTAGTAGAAATGCTTACCTGTATAGAAATGTTAGTTTCTGACAGAGAAACAGACCACTAGGCAAAGAACAACTTCCATCTAGAAAACTTAACAAATGAGCTCTGATTGGATTTTCAGCATCTGAAGGGTCTCAGAGAGAGACAAAGAGAGAGGGAGAGAAAGAGAGGCAGAAACAGAGACAGAGAGACAGAGACAGAGAGGAGATGATTTTGGAAAAGTAAGAGAATAAAAGTGACAATGGACAAATTTTGTGTCAGTATGGGGAAGCCCTGTTTTCTACAAACACTAATGGAGACAATCCATCCAGAGGCTCCTGAAGAATCTTGAAATTCATGAATCTCAAAATACAGCTTTCGTACTTTTCTTGCTGACACAAAATACTTGACACTCCAAGTTAGAGAAGGAAAGGTTTATTTGGCTCACAGTTTGAAGAGGTTTCAGTTCTTAATTGACTGGCTCCAAGTCAGGGTGGCATGGCAGAGGGGCATCACAGAGGAGAAACGATTCATGGCAGACAGAAAACAGAAGAAAGCAAGGCAGTGAGAGAGCAAACAGGAAGAAAGAGGAGAAAAGCAGCAACACTCTTTCTTTCCCTTGTGTCCTATCCAGGTTACCAAACCTTAGGGTAACACTCACCCAGAGTGGAAAAACTTTAATCCAGTATTTCATCATAAATTAGTCCCAGT
>RJWT010047835.1:0-11260 GCA_004365215.1 Cuniculus paca | reverse complement strand
TTCCTTATTCTCCCCTCTGCCATTAATGCTTCCAGTTTCTTCAACCTTTCCCCATTTGATATCCTATTATCACTCTCTTCTCCAAAACTTCCTCACCAGAAGCGTAACCTCCTATCATAAAAGCTAAAAGGGTCATAAGAAGTGAATACTGAGAAGTGGATTGTTCAGGTAGAGAATTAGGAAATTGAAGCAACTGAGAGACGTGCAAGGTGTTATACGAGCATCCAGAGCCTGACCCAACTTGCGTAAACACTCTAGAACTCAGTTTCTCCACCTAGAAGATGGGGATGACTACACTTCCAGCAGGGTTGTTCTGCAAGCAGAATCGAGTCAATACGAATAGGCACGTGACATGCTGCTGGACACAGAGGGGTTAAATGATAAAGGGATGGTATTATTTTTATTACTATTGTTGAAGATGGGAGCTGCTATTTCTTACTGGCTTTTATTTACTTCATGCAGTGTGAGGCATGAAATTCCCACATGAATTATGTAAGCAAAAGTGCGCTGACATCCAAATGTCTATACATGTTTATAATGGCCCCTCCTCTCCCAAAACTACCCTGACACTAATATTGGTGGTATGTACTGATCCTTGACTCATCACTTGTTGTGTAAAGGAAAAATATGGTTTCAACCACGGTGCAGTATTTGTCTCAAAAAAAGATATCTCATCTTTAAGAGAGATTATTCAATTAACTGTTTAGCCCATTTTTCAAGAAGTTTTCAATCTCTGAGCCAAATTTTTGGTATTAAGATGAAAGAAATAAAGCATTTCCACAGGGTCAGTGAAACAGGCCACAAATATGAAGTGTTTTGGACTGTCTGCTTTGGTGAAGGGAGAAAATTGGGAGACCCTTAAGTTAAGAGTGTTTGATATTCTGTAAAGCAGAGATTCTCAAACTAGTGCAGGTTTAAGTATTACCTGGATTATGTGATAAAGATGCAATTGTATCAAGTGTCTCTACATTCCTAAAGCATGCTTCATTCTTTTGTTGTGTCCCACGTGCAGTCCCCTGTCTGGAGAACCTGGCCCTCTGTTATGCGAGAGGCCTCCGCTTTAATGTTACTACATTGAACCACAGACCAGGATCTAGAGGTACAGTCCATGGCATCAGACTAGGGCTCTACTCTCTCTTTCTCTCTCTAGGGCTCTACTCTCTCTCTACCCTGATATCCAGTCTCTCAGGAAGACTCTTTGGGATCTTTTTTTGGTCATGTCTGTCATGTCTTGTCTTTGTGTCTGTCACTGAGGAGAGAAGGATGGTGTGACACAGTTGGCTGGGCCCCAGCCATGTGACTTTCCTTTAGACAATGGAGAAACACTATGATGTGTGTTTGAGGATAAGGAGTGGTTTCCTACAACTTCAACAACATAGGAGGCAGTTTGCAAACAGAAAGAGGAAGGAGACCCAGAAAATACAACAGACAAGAGTCCACATGACCTCTAGATATAGGGGAAGGTCTTTTCTTTCCCTTTTCCTTTCCTTGTTCTCTTTCTTCCCTTTCTATCCCGTAGAATTCTTGGTACATACTTCTCTTATATTGTTCTCCACATTATATTGTATTTTGTTTACAAATACGACTTCCTCCCCTGGGTCTATCCAAGACAGTGAATCTGTAGACTTCAGAAACAATATCATATCTTTCTTTGTGTTCTTAGTACTCAACATAGGGACCCAGTCATTGTGGAGCAAATAAACAAATGAAAGAAGATTTATAAGAGAACACAGGGCCAGAATGAAGCAGTACATTTTATTTTTCCCATCACTAGGAGATCAACATCAAACAGTGGAGTTTATTGACATAAAATCTTCCAGGATAGGCTAAAAATATTTAATTCTCATTCTCCCTAGGATTTCCTTTAACAAATTCAAGCAACACCTGGGAATGAGAGACCTGCCACCACATCATCCTTTTGATTTCAAACTGGAAACCCTAGGCACATTCCCTTGCCCGTAATTAGCCAGGTGGAGCCCAGACAAGTTAATATCAACAGCTCATCTCGATGCCTGCACTGTCCCTGGAATCCAGACAAAGGTGTCCTTCCCTTTAATCCTCTGTGGCAGGACAGATGGCACTTACAACCCAACCTAGCACCTGGGAAATGTTTTTCCTGCCACCAATTAAGATGCATTTTCTCCACTGTGTCCCTCACTGGCACCTGGAGGACCCAGTCACCTCACCAGGAGCATCTTTCATCTGATCACTCCCTTGTTCACTGAGCCATGCTGTTGCAAATCCACAGAGCTGCAAGGAAGAAATCAAGAACTGCACCTGAACTGGAAGCGTTTTAGTGTGTGAATGGGACTCCAGCACATTCTTTTTCATTGTGTTTTCAACCAATTGACAACAACTGTGAACTTACTGTGTACCAACAGACACAGAAGGGAAATAAATTATAAATGAGACCCTGCCCGTGAGGAATTCATAGTCCGACAGAAGAGACAGATTAGTAATCAACTAATTAAAATTCACTCTGAGATGCCCTAAGTAGAAATACTTTGAGGCCGTAATGACCACAGAAAGAGAAAGACTCACTAATTTTGAGGAAGGGCCAAAATAAATTCTCAGAGAGGCCACGTGCATTAGTCTACCTTTGTGTAAAAATATAGCTCATATTTTTATGGTGCAATATGGTTTAAACAATTACACATATTTATTTCATTTTAATTCCCTACTATCTTTGTGTAGAAATGACTCTTCTTTATTCTTAGATTAAAGAATTAAGGCTCAAATAGGCTGATTTGCTCAAAATAACCTCGTCTTCTAAAAAAGTCTCAGAATTCATTTTGAATGGATTCAGAATTGAGAAGTGTTCTTCACTGCATGTGAAAGGTAACAAAATAAAACAGAAACCCCTCTAGCACTAGGCACAGAGGCTCTGTACCCAGAAAGACCAACATCACACCAGCCCCAGCAGTGGTCTGGAAAAGGCACAAGTGAGTCCTCCTGGGACACTGACCACCACAAAACCAGTGCCAGACTTTGTACTGTCCCTTGAACTGCTGCTAAGATGCTTCCAGTAATTAACGGAGTTGCTCCAACCCTCGGTGGGTGGAGTCTTGGTGGCCCCTGCTTTGGAGTCCTTAACTTCTGGCAGAGTGTAGAGTTCGAGCACAGCTGGACGGAATCTCCATCAGGTGCCTCAGGTCAGGAAAGGTAAGTACCTGGCATTTTCAGCTGCTTTTGTGAATAATGGATTCAATTTCACAAGTTTGGAAATTCCCAGGCAGGAGGTGGTTTAGAAGACAGGTGACAACACTTTACATTCTCCTCAGCATTACCTCTCTGTAGTGCTGATTTCCCTGCTTAATGCTTACCCTATTTGGCTCGGTTTCTCACTCTCTGAAACAGTCTGAATCCAGCAAGGGCAAGCAAATCTACTCCTAACCACCTCCTGCATCATGCAACACGACCACAATGTAATCACCATGATCATTTCAGAAACAGCTCACTTCATTCTTGATAAAACCCATTAATTTAAGTGTGTGGTTAAACTCAGTCCTGGACAACTGACCAGCCCAGCTCTAGAGTTTAATTAGCAAGAGCCACTGACTTTCACTTCTGAATGGTGATTGGGAAAGAAGGAACAAGAGTCCTTACTCATCTGTGAAATGAAAAATGTCTTCCGCTGCCTACAGGGAGTGGGTCCTGGCTCCTTAGTGTAAAGGGAGTGTGTGAGGAGTGACTTGCTCTGTCAGGCCTGCAGTTCTTTTAGGTCAGGGGTTCTTGAAGTATAGTGCTTTGGACAGCTGCAGCAGACACACCTGGGAACTTGTTAGAAGTGGCAATTCCTGGGTCCTACCCCACACCTACTGAATCAGAAATTCTGGGGGTGGCATACAATGCTGTGTGTTTTAAAAAGCCTTCCATGAAATTCTGAGGCTTGTGAAAGCTTGAGAGCCATGTTTTTAGGCCAAGGAGCTACTTCGGTCATGGGTACCAAGCTTTTGGACCTTCATGAGTTCAACTACATTCCAGTTTTCCTTAATGGACTTGAATAGGAGCTGGAGAAACTATTAAAGCATTAAGCCCACCCCAGATCATTCCTTTAGGTAAGTCTAACCCAAAAAACCTACAATAGTTTGGCACTCCAACCAAATAATTAATGACTAACTTGTATTACTTCATATCCATTATCTCATTCTGCCTACTTTACAGCTCTGGCAGAAAAGTCATTTCCACAAGAAGAAACAGACTCAGCAAAGTTAATTTACTTGCCCAAGGCCACAAATCTAGGAGGAATGTAGTTTGTGGCATCTGAGCTCTACCAGGGATATAGGCATGACTGGGGATAATCCAGAGTGAAGGCTCCCTATCACCCATCCATAATCATAGCACGATCATCTCAAGCAATCATCTCTTTCTGCTAAAGAAATGTATGTCTTTGACTTGGTAAAATTCTCAAGAATTTTCTTTCTTGCAAAGTGTCTCTTTATAAATACAATTTTATACAAACATGCCATCATCCCTATGGCTTTGTAATGAAAATGATCCAACAGATGAGTGCAAGCTAGGAAAGAAAGAGGGACGGAGGTATGAACACAGGATCAAGTAGCTATCAACCTCAACTTTGCCAGATGCAGACACAAATAGAACCATGGGGAAGAAACAAACAAACAAGCAAGCAAACAAATAGAACTATGAAGCTTCACTGGTTTTTGTGAAATGAGAAGCTATTTTTCAGGCACTTGAATATAGGTCCTTTCTTTAATTTTTTTTGAGACAGGGTCTCACTATGCCATTCAGGCTGGCCTTGAGCTCACTTTGTAGCCCAGGCTGGTCTTGAACTCACAACGATCCGCCTGTCTCAGCCTCCCGAGTGCTAGGATTACAGGCGTGAGTCACCACGCCCGGCTCCTTTCTTTAATTTTATCCTCCTATTTCTGGTAAAAATTTTTGCTGTCATTAAAGCCTGTCTCATATTTTGCTACTTTCCTAACCTAGCATGAGTTCCATGGACAGTTATTTCAACTAAATACAACTCCCTGAAATACACACACACACACACACATGCACACACGCACACGCACACACACACACACACACACACACACACATCTGCTCTAGGGGACCTTACTGTTCTTTCTTTACTCCTGTTCCTACCATTGTTTTCACATTAAACTGCGTAACTGTGCTGTGGGATAGCTTTATTTCAAATCTATGTTTTCACCAACAAGAAGGTTTTTGACCCTCCCTGCCAGGGCACTCACTGCCATTTCTGCTCCTTCTTTTGCTTTTCACTGCTCTCCTCTAGTACTGATCCCACTCATCAACAGCTGTCCTTATGTCCTATGTCACAGAGAAAATGAAGGCTAACTGTGCTTGGTGGTGCATGCCTGTAATTCCTGCATACTGGCAGGCTGAAGTAGGAGGATTGCAAGTTTGAGCCCTGTTTTGGCAACTTATTGACTTAGTGAGACCCTGTCTCAAAAAACAATTTTTTTCATGAGCCCTAGGAGCATAACTTTGTACAAAGGCTCTGGGTCCAATCCTCAGTACCATTGAAAGAAAGAAAAAGGAAGGCAGGCAGGGAGAGAGGGAGAAGAAAAGGAAAGAAAGAGAGACAGACAGAGAGAGGCTTCCTAATCCATACCGTTGGACTTACTGAATGATCTAATCAGTATCCTTACCCATCCTTTCCTCCATCTCTCCTATCACAAAGAAGGAGATGGCCTTTATTTCAGTCAAGACTAGTTTTTGTAGTATTTATTTATTTTATATTCAATATTTTATATTCTCCCTCTCTCAAATTGTTGCTCTGTAAACTCTTCCATCTTCAACCTCTATCTCTTTACATTCTTCCCTTCAAATCATAAATATGATCAAGTTCCTCATTTAAAAACCTTTCTTATTCACTGCTTTCTACAACTCTAAAGAACCATCAGAGATCAGATTCTAATTCCTTTCTTCCTTTACTCCTCCACACGCAGCATTCCAGTTCTGTCATTTTTCTGTAACTGCCTATTCTCATAGCCAAATCCATTGACCTGCCAGCATCTTCTTAATTTACCTCTTTACTGTATTTGACATTCTTAAACTCAGTCTTTTATACCCTTTTTCTTTATTTTTAATACTAATCTCTTTTGATCCAGCTCTTAACTCTTGCATCTGCCTGTCAATGTTGGTGTTTACATGATGCTTTTCTCGATTTATTGTTCTTGCTCTTCTTTTTTTTTTCCAATAGAGCTTTATAATATCCAAATGGTGATGTTGAGGTCAGATGTTGCTGCCAGAGTGTATTAGTCAGCTTTCTGTTGCTGGGATAAACTACCTGACCCTACACAATTTAAAGAAAAAAAGGTTTATTTCGGCTCATATTTTCAGAGATATCAGTGCATGGTCAGCTAGCTCCAAGGCCAGAAATACTATGGCTGAAGGGCTTGGCAGAGGGAAGTTGTGTATCTGATGATAGGTGGAAAACAGAGAGAAAGGAAGGGTCTGGAGATGGAATGCACCATTCCAGCTTACTCCCCCAGTGACCTACTTCTTTCAACCAGGCCCCACCTTCTATCATTATACTCAGATATGAACCTATATTCAGCTATGAGGCCATCAGTGGGTTAATCCATTGACAAGGCTAGTGCCCCATGATCTAGTCACCTTCCAAAGTCCAAACTCTGAACATCTGAGTGTTTGGGGGGAAATTTTTTATTCATAACACAAATACAAAGGGAAAAATTGCCTCTCTGGAGACCCCATGAGATGGCTTTCATTATCTTTATATGACTAGTACTTTCTGATATGTTTTTATTCTGTGGAGGCTCAAAAACCTGATTTTTGTCAACATCAAAGAGCAGTAGATTTCTTTCTCTGAGATGAACTTGTATTAACCATCTCAAAAAACTATGTAAGTCCAGAAAATCAATGTAATAAATAAATGAGAGTGGAATGTCTTTGTCATTGGGTAGGGTCTTTTCTTTTCTTTTCTTTTCTTTTCTTTTCTTTTCTTTTCTTTTCTTTTTTAGGTAAAACCTACTAGACAGTTTTTCAAAGTTGATTGTATAATTTTACATTTTTACCATCAACATATAGAAGTTCCAGTTCTATATCTTCATTGATATTTGGTTTTATTAGTCTTTTTTATACTAGCTATTCAAGTGGATGTTTTAGTTATTCAAGTGGAAGATTTTAATTCACATTTTCATGATGGCTAATGATATTTATACTCATTTATGTATTTATTGATTACATTGGTTCTTTTTTTTTTTTTTTGGCAGTACTAGGAATTGACCCCTGACCTTTGCACTGAGATAGAGAGCTATATTCCCAACTCTTTTTATATGTTTTATTTTGAGATAGGGTCTATGTTGCTAAGTTGTTCAGCCCAAGATGGGCTCAAACTTTCAATCTGCAGTCCTCAGACTTCCAGAGTGCCGGATCACAGGTGTGTGCTACCACCCCTGACTTGTTAATTTTCTTAATAGGAAAAAACTGGAGATAGCTAAAAATATTAATTTCTCAGAGAATGGTATATCCATAGAGTAGAATACTAGTCAACTATTAAAAATGCCTATCAATTCACATAGAAACATAAATAAATTTCACAGACATCAGGATGAGTGAAATAACCATGATACAATAGATCAGATACTGCATATTCCACTTATATGAGTTTCAAGAATGGTTATCATTAATCCACAGAGAAAGTATGTTTGCTTTGTAAGTAGTAGGACTGATAAGAAAGAAGCACAAGAGAACCTTCTGGAGTTACAAAGATATTTTATACTTTTATTGAGAGTGTAAGTTACAGGGTGTATGTGTATATTTTGTGAAAATTCATAGAACTGTAAGAACCACTCATTTAACTGTAAGTTATGCCTTCCAACTCCTAAAAGAAACAAATTATTGAAGTCTTTTGCCAGTCCAAAGACTTCTCTATCTCAAGTCAGACTTATGTGGCAGAGCAAGAGCTGGGGATCAGGGAAGGGTTGGAGGGTTGTTAGGTGAACCTGAAATTTGCCCAGAGGGAGCAAGGGCTTGAAGATTCAAGGGACGGAATTAACAAATTGCCAGTACTATAACTGAATACCACAAATGTTTTTTATACAGTGATTTATACAATAGGGGAGAACTTTCCAATAGGAATGTCTACATATGTCTCTGAGACTCTTGTTGTTGCCTGCTGTTTCTACCTCCATCACTTGAACAATCTATGTATTAAAATACAACTGAGCACTGTTCTTTTGAGCTTCACTATATTTCATTCAGGTGAATTTACATATCTTTCTCAGGAGAAAATTTATTGCTAAGTTCTTGAAAGACCATCTTTGAGGTTTCAGGTCTAACAGTTGTTATTTTTTAGGGAGCTTTTGCCCTTGCTGTGGCTTTGCATTCCATGTCTGACTCACAAAACCAGCACAGATTTGAGTTCCAGATGTTTTCATTGGGTTTTAGCAGGCTACAGGTATTTGGCAACAAGCTAGGATAAAACTTTGAGTTAACACAAGCATTTTCCATGCCCTGCACACCCTTACTTCTACACTTATATATCACAGGAACCTTCTACTTATTTCAGACAGCAGCTAGGCGATTTAAGCTTATTGCCTCAAGGAAGGAGGGCCATAGCCACACAAAGGGGACCAAACATATCAATTTTCAATCTTGAGTTTCAAAATAGCCTTTTCAAAGTCCTGGCAAAGAGAACAGGTTGGTAGAAGAAGTTTTTGAATTTCAAAAGCTTGACTATTTTTGTGCTAAAAGATGGAGGGACATTAAATATGACCCATAAAATCTAATGATCTACTTCTACAGAGTCCATAGAGACTCCAAGGGCAGAGCTGAGGGAGGAGAGTTCAAGAGGAAGCAAAAGAGTTACATGGAATCTTCGGAAAAGAGACTCTTCCCGTGATTCAGCTTTCCAAACATCACAGGTTGAATTTGCTACCAGTAGACTCTGAGATAAGCTTTGAATGCAGAATGTTGACTAGCAATTAGTGCCTAAGACAAGAAGTAGAAAAAAGCAGGGTTGGGTAGAGGGTAGTTGAATTGAATAACTAACTGAATTGTGACTTGAGCTTGTCTAAGCCTTGGGCAGCAGAAACTCTAGAGTAACACAAATACTACACACCAGAGTTGTTCTATGTCAAGCAGAATGTCTAGGCTGTTCGACCCGACCTCACTGAGTCACTGGACATGAGCTGCTCTGGGGAGGGCATGACCTAAGGCATGGAGGCTTTCTGCATCTGGAAGGAGTTGACAGCTGGAGACCATCTGCTAACTGTTCTCACTCTCTACAGCTCAGCAGCAGCTCCTTGTATAAAAAGCTCCATTTCTGTCACCCTAATTCTTTCCTCCCTGAGTTTAATCTCAAGCTAGTAAATGATAGAGCACTTGAATAGATTTGGAAAGGAGGGACCTGTGCTGAACTACCAAAACTTGGCCCAAGAGTAGTATAGTACACTGCACATAGAGAAGAAGGGGAAGCAAAAGGCATAGAGGGCCCCAGACTGCCATGGAAAAGCCTGAAAGTTTTCTATTACCCTGATGGGACCAGAAATGGTTGACAGAATGTTGGACATGGACTATTTGGATGTATCATTTAACATATATATTTGATGGTGGGGGAGAGGACATGTCAGCTGATAAAAGTGCAATTAACCAAAGACCACATGGAGCAAAATTTTTCTTAGGTTCCAGCTAGAAGAAATAACAGCTGTATTCCAGGTCCTCTTTTCCATCTTCTGCCTTAGGCCAGGTTCCCTGAGACAAGGTTCCCTAAAGCCTGCCTAGCCCCCATCACCTCCGTCACTTCAGATAAATCTCAGATCTTGAGCAAAAGGAAGAGATGGAGAAATCCCAGATTGCCTGAATTTAGGGTTTACCTGAAAGAAAACTCTCAGTAACTGATTTTGTCTGGAATGAAGATTTTTTTTCATCATGCTACAACCTGCAGGTACTAGATAGATATGAATTTCAGTTGTAAGAAAAAATATTTTGAGAGTGATATTCCTTATTCACTTGCACCATAAATTGAAAATTCATTCTGTTATATAAATACAAAATGATCAAAGAAGTAATTGTGGCTTCTGTCAGGAGGGAAGATAGAAATACATATCACAGAAAGATCCAAACTTGCTCTTGGCCAAGAACATAGTGCAACCAGAGATGCTATCTTAAAATCCAGACTCTCAGACACTGCTGTTGCAGTCAATATTGATAGGTGACTTCTGTCAATCAACTTGGCTCTGTATACACATACAGTAGAAAATCTTCAGTTATTTGCATTTTGCAATCTTACTTTTAAGTATCAAGCTTAAAATAAGGAATGGTCATCCTGAGGGGTGTTCTAAGAATAAAGAGAGCAAAGAAACAGGCAAGGGAACTGGTCTTATAATATTCTGGGCTAAGTTCTTTGGTTGATGGCAGTAAAGGTGGAAGATACAGGAAACTGGTTTGTTTTAGTTTTAGTTTTGTTTTTCTTTTTTCCAAAAGAAATGCCTTGCTGATGAATTACTGGCAAGTGAAGTTTAAGGGTGCAGTTTCTTGTTTCTAGCTTAAGAAACTGGATGGATAATGGTGGGATTCATTAATGTGGGGTGACTACAGGAGGAGACAACATTGTGAGCAAAGGGTGGAAAGCAGGAGATTTATTGTGGCCTTATTGGACTTTTGATGCCATTCAGTATCCACCAGGCTGTCTCTTTGACATCTAGTCTGGAGCTTGCTTAAGAGGACAGGGCTGGAGATATTAATTCGAGAATCATAGGCATGAAGACAGTGCTTTAAGCCTTGGAGACTGGATGAGATCATTTACTGAATTACTGAATGTAGATAGAGAGTGAATCAAGTGAATGATCAAGCGTAAGATTATTATAGTTTTCTTTTCTCCTTTGTTTTCTATATTTTCCAAGGTATTCACAATGCAAGTATATTACTTCTGCAATCAAAAAACAAATAAAAACCTAATAAACCTACTGGTGCCACTCAGAAATACATGCATACAACTTCCCTGCTCCTTTTTCCAGGGGGGAAAAAAAACTTTCCTTAGGTTTGGCCTTAAAAATATTAATGTGCTTATTTAATTGGGAATCTTAAAGACTGTGTTTGCATGAAAATCAACCTTCCCTCCTCTTCTGCAGTGCAAATGAGCCACTCATCTTCTGCACACCCACCTAACCTACATCTCGCTGCTGATTGAACCTGTGCCTAATTATGTGTTGCTGCTTGAGTTCTGGAGTATGTAATAGCATGGTTTATTTGCCAGGATTGACAGTGATGACTAAGTAATTTTCCTCTTCATGTTGTTTTTATTTTT
>RJWT010047834.1:0-11238 GCA_004365215.1 Cuniculus paca | reverse complement strand
GCTGAAGTCTGAGGGCAAATGGGAATCAACTGCAGGAATTTAAATGAAAAGCTTGCCCAGAGAAGACAGAAAAATGGGAGGAGCTCAGCTAGTGATAAAACTCCTCCTGGGGAACGCCCTGAGATCCTCACTTGGCATTATGCCCCTGGAAGTGAGAATGTGCACATCATGGGACAGCAGCTGTTTGTCAGAAGGGCATCGAGAGACAGGAAAATCTCGAAGAGGAAGCTGCTGTTCACAGGCCGTGCTGACGTTTCCATTTGACCAGGATGAATCTAGCCAGGGACGGCTATCCATGTGGTACGACCTCAACAGTCATTCTTTCCAGAGAACACTGGGGGAACAAAGGGAAAGTGACATTTACTAAGAACTCATCTTGTGCCAAGCACCATCAGTTTTCATAAATCCCTTAAGAAATTTGGGCACGAGTCTAGGGACACTGACAGAAGATTCAGAGCCCCAACGTGCTAAGACTCATAGCTCCTTGAAGCTTTCTTTCCTTCTCTCGTCCTGCTGTGCCTGCATTTGGGGTCACCACAGAACCTCTCTTGTGGCTGCCTTACTGCCCACAGGGCCCTTAAGATGGCCCATTGAAGCCAGATCCTAGCCTGTTCAATTTTACAGTACTCACTTGAAGGTGCCATCTGCTATGTTGTTAGATCATTGCAGAGTACCTGAAACTCAGGACTGGACACTCTTTGCCATAGGTTGTCTCTTCCAACGAGTGAAAAGAGCAGAAAAGCAAAGTTTGGGTTTAAGATGGTCCATTCTGGGAAAAGGGAGGGCAAGGGGTGGTGGTGGTGGCAGGGCAGAAGGATTAGAAATAGCCCTCCTCGCATTTCTTTCCACCAACATGCTGGCAATGACCATGGTTTGAGGGTGGGGTGGTGCCCAGCCACCAAATGATTCAGTAACGCTCAGTGGAGTTTTTCACACTTGCCAAAAACATCCCTTCTGGAAGATCAGAGGTGACTTCACCAATGGCTACATGAAGTTGCCCTTGACTTGATCTTGAGTTTATTTACTCAGCCTTGCCCATGCAGCTGGAGAAGTGGAAATCTTTTGAGACTCACATACCTTGTCCTTAATGAAATAGAATAATTCAATTATTTGCTCAAACACAAGTTCCAGGAGGTTTTTAACCTCCCCAACAGGACTTTTTGTGTTCTGGGTGGGCCTTGCTGTTGGAGCCACCAGGAAGTGGGCTGTGTGGAGGGAATGTGTGCAGCTCCTCTTGCCCCAAGTCTCTGCCCGCCCAGGGGTGAACACCATATTGTCAATGCGCAGTCAGGGCCAGGGTGTGGGTTAGTGGTGTGTGCTTACCTAACAGCATGCACTGTCCCTGGGGTCCATTCTCAGCACCACGAAAGAAAAAAACAAGTGTGAACGTGTGTGAGCCTCTTGGATTGGATATGTTATAGAGTACAGGCTAAGCCTTTTGTATAAGTTAAAGCCTTTTGCCGCTAGCATTTTAATGCTAGTTTCAAAACTAAAACTAAAAATTTTAAAAGCTGTGTTGAGCATGGCCAGAATGTTCTGGAATGCACGTGACTGGCTCTCAGGGAACAAGCCCCCTGTGATGAGGGGAGAGGAGATCCCAGGAACAGGAGCCGAGCTCTGACCTGGGCCCAGTGGTCAAGGTGCCCTTCAGTTCCATCCAGTTTCCACCACACAGAAGACACAAACGGTGCCACCCACAGGCCCTGCAGAAGCCCATCAAACCTGAAGTGTTCTGGAACGTTTTTCCATGACAAATTCTAACATCTTAAGCTGAGGATACCAAGACCCCAACCCTTTAAAAAGAAAAACCCATAAATACAACAGCTGGTTTTGAACCTTTAATAAAAGTAAAAAAATGAATGCAAAAAGAACACAATGTTGAAAACTTAGTATGAATGTGAATCTCACTAGATGTTCAAATCTGGTATAGTGCAAATTTTGCTCATACTATTTTACATTTTTACAAACTCAAATCACTTTGGTTCAATATATCTTCTATAAACTATTGGCAAAAAAATTTTTCGGATTCACATTTTTGGCTACATTTTTCTAACAGATACAGATTTACTTCCAGTTTAAGAGAAAAAAAAACCACATTGTTTGTGCATGATCAAGTATATCTGAAAGATTCACGTACTGCTTTCAACTAGCAACCTCTGGTTTTCATAAAAAGCCAACATTTTCACTGAAAAATATTTTCACATAACTGATCATTGTTTTCATTTTCAGAAAATGCATAAGGGATCACCCCAAAGTTCAGGACAACCCATTTGCTTTTAAACAAAATTCCTCTAAAACAAATTAGCTTCAGAAACCTAAAATTTACTCCAAGACACTTTACTCAAAATGAAATAAAGGAAGCCACCCCATAATGAAACTACACACGTCGGCACTGGCAGCTGGGCACTGCACGCTCCCATCCTGCTGCCTGGTGACTTCTGTTTCAAAGGAGTCTTTGCATTCATTTAAAATGAACCAAAAACACTTAAGTTGCAAAATACAAAAAAAAAAGGTCAATTTGTAAGTAAAAATTACTATACTCACAAAACTGGAGTATATCAAAGGACTTGGTTCTCAGTGGAGGGTCTGACGGTGGAGGGACTCTGAGACTGAGAAGTATTGCTCAACTGCCTCCCTGCGGCACTGAAATGAATGGAGAACCCTTCTCTGGAGCATCTCAGACATTAAAAAAAAATAAATATTTAAGAGGATACAAGGCTCAGATTGGTTTTCATGTACATTGCACTTGAATTTAAGACCCAATGCCTGCAAATTAGGTCTGACATGGTCTATGCCATTAAATGAATACACTGTGCTCACCACCATCGTCAAATGCTTAGAAACATCACGTGGGCAATGTAGTGACATACGCACTCTTCTTACATGGCAATCACAGATTGCAAGTTCCATAGGGCTGTGGAAAAAACAGTCCTCTCTACTCTGGAGTCAAAGAGAAGCAATTCTGGCTCACAGATTAAAATACATGATAGACAGTTATCCACTCTTAGATGATCAGAGACTTTGGATAAAATGTCACAAACTGAGGTCAACGTTCCAAGATCACAGTGTAGGATTGACTTCTCATTGCCATTTGCTCTCCTAAGATTGTCTACACAAAGTTCCACGGGCCAAACGCAGCATGTGGCCTGCTACCTGGTGACATGCACGTGTGTGACTGCATGGGTGTGCATGGTGCCACCACAGCAAGTGTGACCATAAGCTGCTACGTACGTGACCCCCTTGGAGTGCCACCTTCCTACACTCACCATCACTCCTGTTTTGTTTTTTAACACAACCCTATTTTTAAAATCTTTTGGATAAATATTCCTATTACACCATACTTCATCATTAAGCACCATTAACCTATTTCCTTTGGGCACTAGTACAGAACTGAGAGTTGGTAATTAAGTTTTAGTTCAAGGCTTTAAAATATGGCAACTTGTTTTTAATAACACGAATGTGATCTAATACTTGGGAAACTGCCCCTGCTGGGTGCCCATACACAGCCTGGGACAGGGCACTCCAGGGCACTGGTGGGCACTGCGTGCTCAGTCACTCTAAGACTTCAAGGTAAGCACTGTCTCCGCTTTGCTATTCTAGACATTTCTAGGTGAACATTTCTTCCGGAGTCATGTGTACAGTCAGCCCAATCTAAATAAGAGTATTCAGGAGAAAGATCATCTTCATTGCAACCCACTGTCCCAGAGTCTCTTCCCAAATCTGGTTTCTTATTCTTCATAATCAGTGGGTTTGGAAACAGCTCAGTCACTATGGGGCTTCTCAGGAACACCCTATGTGGAAAAAGAAAAAACAAGCAAAATTAGTTTCTTGGCAAGTGTGAGGTCACGAGTTCAATTCCCAGTACAAAAAAAAAAAATAGCTCTAAGTGGATAAATATTTTAAATGTCAACAGAGCAGGTCCTAAAAGGCTTCTGAAAGATTAAAATTCCTGGGAGAGAGGGGAGGACTGTAGAGACCTGGTCCCCACCTGGTGGGACCAGCAGCACCTGTGTGAGGGAGTCCTGCTGTGTGGCCCCAGCAGTGACCCTTTCAGCAGGACAGGAACCAGAAAGCTCTGACTGGTGCAGCTGACAGCTGCCTGGGTTGGTCTCTGCCCCATGCCTCACCTGCCAGCAGATGGCTGGTACAGATGGCTGGGTGTTCCCAGTCACCGCTCTCTGTCCTTTCCCCGATGATCCTCATAGAAGCCTGTATGCTAAGTACAATCTCAGTGCAGGATCAAATAGACCAAACAGGCTAAGCTCCAGGACTTGAGGCTGCAGAGCTGCTACTGTAAGGTGCTCCCTTCCCCAGGCCGGTGTCCTCTGCACACCACATCCTCCACCTGCACGGTCAGCTTTGAGGTGAGCATGCCGAATGCTAGGGCTGTCACCCAGAAAACCACAGGCTGTCTTCACTGGACAGACAGGTAAGGGATGGAGTCTTGGCAGTTACCAGGTGCTCTACAATGCTAACGATACCCAGGAAGATGTCCTGGACACATAAGAATAAGCAGAGTTAAACATGAACACGAGGAAAGCTCACATCAACAAGAGAGAGCAAGGTGGGCACATTCTGCCAGTTACCTGCAACAAAACTGCTCATCGGAGCTGCCCACCTACTCCTATGCACTGATACCCAGGAGAAAGCAGAACGTTAAGAGTGTACAGGTCTCAGTACACTCAAATTAGGTCTGCATTGTACAAGAACACAGCAGACCCCCGGCAATGAAACGGCCTCTGACAGACTTCCACAACCTATCTGGAGGCTGCATGACAGGCAGGAGCTGTATGTAAGGGCGGTAGGGTATGTGAAAGGCAAGAGTGGTTCACATTCCAGCTGCATGGGCAAAGTACTTGCCCCTCTCCATTTAAAATGGCCTAACAACAGTTTTCACCTCAAAGTGCTGCGGCACGAGGGCTCCAAAGTGAGCAATGAATGTCCCATGGACAGCAGCAAGGGCACAACCAATGTGAGCCCACAACAGCAAGAATACGGCTGCTACTGATGGTGGCTGAGCTGGGTCAATCAACAACAGCACAGTCAAACTGAACCACTGACAGGAAGCAGACACACACTGGATTGCTGTCCCCGTCCCGAAGCTAGATTCCAGAAAAGACATTAGGGTGCAACAGCTTCAATTTCTATAAATAACAGCTGGAGACCCATTATTTTCTTTCAATCACACAAGCTGATAACAAATACTCTGGCTGCGTTTTTGGCCATAAGGACAATGGCAAGCAGGGAGCAGAAGAGCACTGTGTGGAAGAAACACGGAGACTACTGAGCTGTGAGGGAAGATCAGTGCTGCAGGGAGTGGCTGTCCCGGCAAGTATCCCCACTTCTTACTGAGGGAGGGACTGCAGGTGGGGCCACAGGAAAACCCGGAAGTAAACAAGAGCAGGAGGCAGTGGGTCACCTAATAAAAATTCAGCACTCATCCCACTCTCCCAGAACAGGCTTCTAGCCGTTTCTAGGATTTAGAACTTGTGCACACTGTGAAATCTCTATGCTACTCAAACAACGACCACTGTATTTTCTAACACTGTGAGTGTGCAACAGCATCGATACATCATACCCCCAAAATAGCCAACGCTTCCAATGTTATTCACATTTTAATTGAATGACTAGCTAACCTGGTTGAGGTTAACTGTATTCCAAAATTCTTCACAGAAATTTTCTGCCAAAGAACACTCAAAAATCTTAAAGCAGCCTAGCACTGTGATTTACACTGCAATATTAGCTACTCAGGAGGTGAGGCAGGAGGATCACAAGTTTGAGAGCAGCCTGGGCCTCTCTGCAAAACCCCATCTCAAAATAAGAAGGGCTATGATGTAGCTCAGTGGTAGCATGCTCCTGGATTCCATCTTCAGTACTGAAAAAAGAAACACTGAAACACACACATACACACACACTCACACTCAAAGCAGCACACAACTCTTGAGTTCCTCAGTTCTGAGAACAGATAAGATATGCCACTGGGGGAAGTGACTGAACATGTGCAGAAGCACATCATTTTCAGGTGAGACCATTTGACCATATAGATTTTCAACAGTACAAAAAGCAGAACCCTTGGATTCTCCATTGGGGGACAAGAGAAACAATTTTTTCAGTAGATTCTCTTGTTTTGGCAGCAGATCTGAGGGAATTAATAGAAACAGATAAAAAAGACGCTTAAGACTCAGAAACTAGTGGAACACTTTACAACCTTTGGAGATGACTTCTCATTTTGAGAAACACTGAAGGGGCATTTAAATTCAACTCCTGGTGAACTGTATCAGCAGGCACAAATAAATGTACCACTTTAAAAATAGCATGAAGTGCTGAGGTAAGTTCCTGAGGAAGCTGGGAGCTTATCTCTGAGGGCAATGGCTCTAGTTTTCTTTTTAAGGTCATTTCACTTCAGCCCTTCAGTCAAAGTCATCTAGAAGTAACATTTGTATGTCTGCATTTGCCTGTAAAACTAAGTGCTCAAATGTCCATTTTGACCTATGGAACAGAACGACTGACATCACCCCCTCTTCTTTTGCCTTCCATCCCTCAGGATGTGGCTAAGACCTGGGAGATGGCACTGCCTTCTCTCCCACTCTGAGCAATCAAGTCATGTGCTCTGACTCTCAGGTGGACCCTTCCCTGCATGCATGGCCATGTGTCCCCAAAAGGGCACTGCTGCTGACCCATGCTGTCCCCTGGCCAGGATGCGGTCACTTGCGGCTGAAAGGCAGGGTCTCCCAGTGTCCTCTGTTCCCATGCAACACAGCCAGGAGCCAAGTGCCAATTTACTCGGTTAGCTGAGTTCCTGACACCAAGGGAGGCCATTAGCTTCTGTTGCTCAGGAGCTGCTCTCTGCTGCTTGCTTCATTAGGTCCAAAACCTCAAGACAGGCCAGGAGCCACATCTGGAGGGCAAGGGGTGCACTAGAACTTTAGTTGCTTTCTAGCATAGACCATGAATTTAGAAATCTATAAATTTTAGCTGGGCCTGGTGGCGCGCCCCTGTAATCCCAGCACTCGGGAGGCTGAGACAGGAGGATCGTTGCGAGTTCCAAGACCAGCCTGGGCTACAAAGTAAGCACAAGGCCAGCCTGAACAGCATAGCGAGAGCCTGTCTCAAAAAGACAAGGTCTGGGGATTTAGTTCAGTGGCCTAAGCGCTTGCCTGGCAAGTGCGAGGTCATGAGTTCAATCCCTGGTGCCGCAAAAAAAACAAAAAATCTATAAATTTTTATAATTTAGCTAACAATCACCTGAGTACTGTTCCCTCTTCACTACATGCTTTCCTCAAGTCTGCTTGCTACTGTCTGAACTAGACATGTGTCAAAGCAGGTTAGACCACAGCACCTGAGAGAGTTCTGTAAAGATAAACCACGTACAGGGAAGGGTGTGTAGTGGTCACTTCACTTACCATAGCTAACTGTCGTCCTATGTTTCCCACTGTGACACCTCCTGAGAAAAATATACACGGGAGCCACGATCGAATATAGAGAAAATCTGGGGATGTATACCTGGGGGAAAAAACGAAAGGAAAAAGCCTTAGTAGTCAATTTCACCAGCGTAATTCTGGGTCAAAGATTTTCCGTTATGGGATCTGCAGGAAGCTGAGCAACCACAAACTGTTGCAAAAATGTCAACGCTTGAATGCCATGTTTTATCATTTCCACTCGATTTTTGCTGCAAGCAGAGAACAAGCAGTTTGCGAATTTCATAACTAAATTCATGTCACTGGGCACACTGGCTAATTAGCATTTGAAAGTGTGCACTTACTGATAGACACCATTATACACGAGAAACTGGGTGATGAGCGTCGCCAGGAAGGCTATGGTGATCCCGAGCCCAAGACCACTTCGGGAGCGATCAAACGTCCACCAAAGGCCCAAGGATAGGGCTGCCAAGGTCAAGGACAGCTGGACATTATTGGCAAAATCCAATTTCTGGTGATGCAGAAGTTAAAGAAAAGCTCAACAGTTTTTCATAGGAGCAAAACACTAAAACCACAGGCGCTCCTCACAGGTGTTCCTAAGTACACAGCAAACACCACCCACAGGGCCGGGCAGGGAGCTGGCGCGGCTTCCCTGGGTCACCTCGTCAAAGCAGAACTGTAGGTGCAGTCTCTCAAACTGACACATCAACTCTTCTTGGGGCTCTAGTCATAAAGCAATATATTTTGCCATGAAGGAATCGCATTTTCGTTTTTTTCTTTTTGGTGACTTAAAGTGAGCAAATATTCTCTCCGAGTGTGCATGATGATCTCCAGATACCCTCGGACGAGACACTTAGAGCTGTCTTTACACTCTGATCCACTGATGGCAAAACTAATTTATTGGAACTACCATCTATTAACACAGGAGAGGGGCCGGGACATGGCTCAGCAGTACAGCGCCTGCCTGGCAAGCACAAGATCCTGAGTCTGGTTCTTGGTACCAAAAACAAAAACAAAAAAAAGGAATATATTAACATAAGGTAAAAGCAGACTGAAGATCTCTAAGAGTATCTTCATCTTAGTACAGTTGGCAACAACTGAGCTGAGGAAGTCACCCCTTTTCTCTATTTAATTCTAAATAGCATTCTACTTATTCCTACTTTCACTGCTGTAAGGACAGAAAATAACAAAACCTCAGGAATTCGCTGATACTCACCTTGACATGCACTACCTGTCCTGTCATAATATACTTAAGATCAGGGTGAATTCTGGGGCAAGCATGCATGCTGAGAGCCCCCACCAAGACTCAACACCTGTCATTCATACCTAGACATTCAGCGGGAGGACCCTAAAGCTGAGGTGCATATCATTTAAATCCTGAAAGCTTACTTTATGCTTATCGCTCTGCTGCCAATGCCATCTTTGTGCGCTTTGACCTGAGTGCAGTGCTTTTCTACCACCTTTTTTCTGTCTGCTATATCTGATGGTCTCATGGACTTGCCTTGAGCACAACTTCTTGTGATCTTTAGTAAACAGAGCCACTCACTACTTACTCCTGGGCGCACCACTTGGCAATTCATTCCTTGCTGTACGCAACAGCCTGGGTTACAACGGCCCATTACACTGCAAAGACCTTGTTCCAAAGGAAATCTCAATCTTTCAAACTATGGAAAAATTCTTAAAAAGGCACCATGTACAAAGTCAAAGCATACTGCGTAGAAGGAATTCTACCCACAGATGCCATAAGTTCCAGGCCTCCCATGTCCTACCCTTGGATATGAGAGGCAGCTGCAGGCGCTCTCCTGTAATGTAACAACAACAGCTTCTCTCTCCAGTCCTTTCTGCCACAGGAGCCACCACATCCTCAGCCTAGGAAGACAGCAGCAAGACACGTCAAAGTGAAACTATGAGAAGAACTCTTGGGAGCCCAAAGATAATTGAGAAAGGAGAGCACAGGGAAGACAGGTTACCTCTGGCACTATTTTGGGACAGCGTCCCAAAATGTAAAGAGACTCGAGGAACTGTACCATAAGACTCCTGCTGTGTGTCAAAGTGGGATCACACTCTAAATACATGGATGAAGCACGATACCAGATGCTCAGCAGAAGTAGTACAGTGGTTACTCATGTGACCTACGGGACCCTCTGGACTTAGCACACTGAGTCAAGGATACAGCACTGGCGTGGTTAATGCCAACAAAAACCGCAATACAGCGCATGACGCTGGCCCACTCTCTCTTGAATTTGTGGGGCTCTCCCAGATGACTGTCGATACAAGGGTACAGTAAGCCGACAACAGCTGTTTAAGGAAAAGACAACACTGTTAGAACACACCAACTGAAAGCCACAGTTTCCACATTCATGTTCTTTAACAGTCATCATTAATACTCAAAACAGTCCCACAGAGGTGCACTGGCCACCACTCAGGGGCCACACCTATACTCCGGGAGACATGGGGCACTGCTGTGTGTGCACGGTGTGGATAAAGCAACCTTGCACTGAAAAGGGCCAGGTAGAGAAAATCGGGCCACGAGTACCAGTGTGCCCTGTGTGGACATGGCTCCTGGTGTTTGTTTTCTCATGTGTGACATGAAGAGGATTATGTGACTGGTAGACAGAGGAGGAAGAGATCCCACGATCTGTATGGTCAGGAAAGTGACACAGAGGCGGAATCCTAAAGACCATTTGAACAGTGGGAAGGCAAGCCTTCCAAAAGAGAAGTACAATGGCTAAACAAGTGGTCTGAGGCCCAAGCGGGACAGAAGGTTCTCATGTAAAGTGCACCCAGACAGAGGAGATCAAGCCAGGCCATGGCTTTACTCTGTCTGGCAGGAGACAGGTGGGCATTCAGGGTCTTTAACAGTGAACAGTGAAGCAGGGTTGGCCAGGCACTCAAGTAAGAATGGGAGAAACTACAGGACATTCCTGGAATTCATTGGAATTCCAGTTACTAATAACCTCATTTTGCAGATTAAGTTTTTGATTAAAAGAAATAAACAATGGTATCAAATTGTGCTTGAAAAAAGCAATTTCAAATCCGGCTCTACTGTTCAAAAAAACTCTTCATGAGCACAGCCATGTCCTTAAAAGGTTCAGAGAAAAAATAGGGCCCCATCTTTCTGAGAACAAAGATGAGCAGTTTCTGCCCCAGCATAATGACAGGACCCTGGCTGCCTGGAGCACACTGTGCTGTTGCTGCTGGCGCAGCTTTCCAGCAGGGAGACGCTGCGGAGCCGCCAGTGGCCGCTCTGCACTCACCACGGTGGGTGCTGGAACACTGCATGCTATACTTAACCTCTGTGCCTCAGTCTCCACATCTGGCCACAACCAGATGGAGCTAGGGACAAGCTCGGCTGTAAAGGGGCAAACCAAAGTGTATAAAACATGCATTCAGCCAGTGGAAGTCAGCCACAGAGCACAAAGGGGCTTGCCCTGCTTAGTTTTATATTTCAAGTGCTCTTGAGGGGAGACTGCAGAAAGCACCTGAAAACGTGTGTTAAATAAACAAATGCTGAAAAAAAAATGCTGGGTCATTAGGATATTGAGCAATATACTGGGCCACAACCATATGACGTTTTATAATCTAGCTAAATTATAATCAAGAAATTCTAGTAAAAAACACACCAATCCACAGTTTAACTACTTGTTGGGCTCTGGCGCGTCTCTGAGACAGGTTAGGTGCACTGCAAGCTACCCTCTCAGTGCGGGACCTCTGCTCCCATCCTTCGTTCAGGAGAGTGCTCTGCGATGGTGGTGGTGGCTGCCTGGCCAAAAGCCGCAGCAGAAGGAAGTGCTAACAAGTTGCTGCCCTGGCAACAGCC
>RJWT010047833.1:0-11243 GCA_004365215.1 Cuniculus paca | reverse complement strand
GGATTCAGAGACCAAAGAGGTTAGGATTTGGACAGGGGCAGGGGAGAAGCAACTCATTTCAGCAAGAATGCATAGTGCCCCAACAGCATTAGGAAAATGAACTGGGAAAAAGCAAATTTGTCATATGGCATATTTAGCACAATACCATGGAGTGTAAAACTAATGGGGGAAAACTACTCAATTACTGTTGTTTCATAACTGTTTTATTGTAATTTCAAAGTTTTGCAGGAAACAATATCTGATATCTATTTAATTTGGGACACTTTTATATTAAGACTACTGTGTACATCTCATAGCATTTTAAAAATAAAATACTGAGCGCAAGATGTTCCCTAGAATTAAATTGGTTTCAGGTTGTGTTTAGGTAAAGTAATGCTTTATTGTTTTTATTACTATAACATACTGTGTTTTTTCTGGACCTAGCAGCTGTCCTGGTTGTGGGCGATATTCATAGAAGAGCAGACTTCAGGAAACTGAAGACTCTAAAAGTCCCAGAGAGTGAAATCTTGATTCTGTTCAGTATCATGTGGATGAAGACTTGGCCACGTGGCTGGGCTGTTTTTGCAAAGGGTGTACACTGGTTGTGGGACATCCCTTACAGGGTCACGTGACCATGGAGAAGGGCAGAGGATACAGAGTGTGTGATTTCCATGCTGTGGAAAGATGGTGGCAGAATCTATGTAGGAAGACAGAGCCATGCATAAGTGTTGTCCTGGGACCCCTGAAATAGATAAATACTGCCTGTTAGTAGGGACAGAGAAATTATCTTTACTCTTTGACCTCTAAAGTTTAAAGTTGTCTTTCTAAGTCTGCATGGCTTTTTAGTCTCAGGCAAGAGTCCAAGTCTTCTGATTCCCACTGAAGGTTTTTTTTTTTGTCTGCTCGCTTGCTTGCTATATTTCAATATTTTTCTGTGATCCACACGCAGCTCATTTATACCTTCATCAGATTGTAGTCATGTCTTGCCCTAACCTGAGATCTCTTCTTTCCATAGTGACTGTGCATAATGCATTCTTGGTCCTCTTATGGGGTGATTTTACAATTTAGCTCTCAGAGGATCTTCTTATTTTCAAGAAGCTGAAAGCTACTGAAACCGGCCATAATATCCAGACATGGCAATTAATAATTAGGATAATAACAAACGGTTTAGTTTTATTTTCAGTCTGCACTATTTTTCTAAATTACGTGTTGGTCTCTTTTGGAGGCAGGCTGCCAATTAGCACTGGCTATTAATAATAATTGAAACAATACGCCGTGCAGTCCCTGCTAACTCTGCCAGTGTAATGAAGCATACGTCTGCCAGACGGAAGCTACAGCGTGATGCACCTTGACTTGCCATTGCAACAGTTGTGGGGTGCAGGTTTTCTTCTAAGCATTGTCACTGGCATCCTTGTCTGCAAACTCAGAGTTAGATCCACAGACATCGGCACTTGGAAACTCGGGAATTAATTTCCGCACAGCCTTGAATATTCCTCGCTTACCATTCCCCACTCAGCCAGTAGTTTGTGATGAAGAACCATCCTTTTCTGTCCCCCAATGAGAATAGATGCAGAGTGTTGAGCATTGGAGAGAGGACGGCTTTACCCTTCCTGAGGGACTCTCCATAATGATTAGAGTAACATGCTGGCAAATGGCCTGCCAAACCAATGGAATGTTTGGAGTGACACCTTTAGTCTATTCCAACAATGAAATCCAGATCCTGTGTTGTAATTAGAATGTTAAACACAGGGCAATGAATTCCACAATCAATTATAAAGTGAAGATGTTGTTGTCCTGTTAGATGAAACCGCTCCCCAGAGGCCTTTGGCTACGCTTATCTTTTGGGGACATGGCAGCAAACTTGATCGTGATCTTGCAACTTCGACAAGTTAACTCATGCAACATCTAAATAAATGCACATTAAGCCAAACTACCCAGAGGATTATGTGAGCAAAAATTATAAACTATGTGGTGTCTAAGTTGCTGTGTTTTACACTGTCATTTTCCAAGAAAATTTCAAACTAGAATAAAGAAATTAAAAGTCTCCAAAAGTCGTAACCTCAAAACGTATCCTAATTCTCTGTAGATCGTGAGTTTAATGAGAGCAAAACATTGCTCTCCAGGGTGCAGATGCTTCCTAGAGGAATTAGAAATCTTCCCAGAGTTTTGTGGAGGGATTTCATGCTTTTTCAATATTTTCTAGGCTTATAAAACAATGTAAACATATAAGCCTTTTAAAAGAACAAGTGAATGACCAAATTGTCTGAATTACATCATGTCTTTGTCACATTCCTCATTGCTGACACAATATCAGACACCTAAATTTAAAGGAGGAGAGCTTTATTCTGGCTCATAATTTTAAAAATCTTGGTTCCTGGTCAGCAGGCTCCAGCAGAAACAGTATAGTAGAAAGGCCCCTTGTGAAGGAAGAGCTGCCATGGCAGCCAGGAAGCAGAGAGAAGGGAGGAGCTGGAGAGGGAGATGAACCCTTCCAGGTCACGCCCTGGTGACCAGCTTCCAACCAATCTCCACCTTTGCTTGAGTAGGGTGCCCCTTGATCCAGTCACTTTCCAAAAGCCCCACTTCTAAGCATATCAGACTTTTAGGGGACACTGCGGCTCTAAACCATAGTACCCCATTTCTTTAGTCTGGAGTGTGTTTTGATCTTAGCGTTAATAAGCCTCCATATTCCTTCTTTGAATCTAGACTCCAGACCTCTGGAATCGGCCCTAGGGGAGACTGTTGCACATCGCTGGGGTCAGCATGCTCACCTGGTTCGCTGAATATAGGTGCTCAGCCTTGGGTCACCTGCCTATTCCCTCCTAGAGGAGGAGTCAGGTTCACTGCTAGGAATCAGCGAGCCTGAGAGAACCCAGTCCCACCTGAACACGGACAGTGAAGGGACAGCGCTGCTCCTGCCATGAAGTGACAAGCAACAGAAGCCATTTGCAGTGATACGGCGTTAGGATGACCACGTTCCAAACGCAGGAGCGGATACTCTCTGCTTTATAGTGGAACTGACCCCACATCCTCCTCCTCTCTTTATTGAGGCCATGAGTCTGTACAAGTGTTTAGGCCTGAAATTCACTCGATTATCAAGAAATGTAGGTTCTCTAAAACTTGTACATCTTGTGCTATTACAAAGTTGATTTGAGTAAGAAAAAAATATTTTAATAACTCACGCACTTGGA
This sequence comes from Cuniculus paca, assembly GCA_004365215.1. Lineage (NCBI taxonomy): Eukaryota > Metazoa > Chordata > Mammalia > Rodentia > Cuniculidae > Cuniculus > Cuniculus paca. The sequence goes on along the minus strand of RJWT010047833.1, from coordinate 8,073 downwards.
ATAGGAAGTAAAATGGTTTCTGTAAAACACAACCATCGTGTGTTCCATATTTTCTAATTCTACAGCAGCAGTGTATACAAAGAAAGTAGCTAGTTGGTTATGGCAAGTTGTATTAACACCCTGCAGAAAGGTACGGAGAGGCTGAAGGATGTTGACGCTAATGGCTGTGTGGGAGGCAGAAAACCTCTGCTCATTTCTAAGGGGCTCACGTCTCCTGCAGTGGGTGGGTGGTGGCAGGGCTGGCCACAGACGGAAGACCTGCCTGGTAGACTTGAAGTCTCCAGGGACATTATAAACATGGTTGGTGCATGGCTAAGGTCCACATGCAGGTAACACAAGGACTGAGACCATAGTACATGGCATGGTAGCAACTTGGTGTGCTCCCTAGAATATGTTGACTTTCAGACCCACTTGGAACACTCTGGACCTGCAAAGGTTGGGTTTCTGGAATATAGGATAGAAACTATCACAGTGGAAAAAGCCAAGTGGAAGCTTCTGGAAGTCCCTCCTCACTTCCTGAAAAAATAGTTATAAAAATCACATGCTATCCTAGAAGAGTTGACAGAGACATGTACCACCGTGAAAAACCCAAAAAACACACAGACAGAGGTCCTTTTTGTATCTCTGATCAATTCACAAGTCCCTTGCAAAAACTGGATGGAGCTTACAAAAACACTGCCAGCTAACAGTCTAGCAAACAATTCGTGTGCAGCAGGGCAATGTGGGCTCACTAGGGAAGAGAAACCTGGCCATGTGTGTGTACTTGCAGCTGTTGATCTGGTAAAGGGTTTTTCTTCCAGCGAGTAGAGATTATCACAAATGGGTCTTAGTCATTTAGGCAGTACATGGATACACATCAGCATTTGGTCTCGGTGGTGTTTTGGCCTCTTAGCTGTGGTCTCACGCCTCTTCTAGCTTCCCTAGATTCTGTCCCATTTTCTAGCAGTTTTCAAATCAGTTTCTTGAGTGTCTAATCTTTTTTTGGTGTCTGCTTCTCAGAATATCTGGACCAACACTTTGAGTATCTCAGAGACTACAGAGTGTCTGATAGTGCTCATTGTATGCATGTAGAAGTGTTTGTGGTAGGTTTTCTTTAAAGTACATCAAGTAAGTTAAAGGTCAGTGTTGCCAGTGCACATCATCAATTATGATCAGATATTAAAATCACCCAGAGCTTAATAAATAGTAATAAAAAATAGCAAAATCTTTGCATTGTTCTGGAAATTCATAGTCTGAGCAGGCACAACCACCTGAATTCTGACATGCAAATCAACTTTTCTACATCTCTTTTTCCTTCTGGCAGAGGGAAATGCTAATGCTTGCGTGGCCACTGCAGAGTTCTAAGAAATTGGAGTCCTCTAGTGCATGGCTTGCTCCCTCATTTCCTTGAAATCATCCTCACATATTTCCATCTCAAAGAGGCCATCCCTGTCACCTTCACTAACCTCGTGACCTCCCCTGCTTACCCCCAGGCCAGGCTTGTCTTGCTGGATCCTTGGTCCCCTCTCTATAGCACTTGTCACCTTGCAGTTAGCTATGCAGTTACTTTGCTTCTTCCCATATGCTGTCCCAGCACAGCCCCTCTGCTGGAACACGAGCTGCTAGAACAGGATCTTTTGTATCTGCTGTTCACTGCCCTGATGTCCAGAGCAGAAGTCAGCAAACTCCAGCATGGTTCAGTTCCTGTTGTATAAATAAAGTGTCACTGAATAGTCAACCCCCGGGATGTATGTGTGTGTACAGCAGCTCACACTCTGCTGTTTGTTTTTCTGTGTTGTACAGAACAGCAGCTTTCAGACCGATCTTTGGCCTGAGTGACTTCATTGTCTGTGAATGTCGAGGCAGAATGACCTGATGACCTACCTGTGTCAACAGATCAGCCCCAGATGCAGGACAAAATCAGCTCCCAGAGGCACAGCACAAGCCTTGGGCATAAACTAATAAATCAGCTAATCTTAGTAATAAAAAATGCCACCTGTAAATATATTAAGCCAGGTCAGCAACTCATGATATATCTAAGTTATATCAGAGAAAACTAGGCCCATCAGCTTTGTGAACACACCAGCCCAGCAAACATTGTGACCCCTCATCTCAATCATACAGCAGAAGGGACACCCAGCCTTGGGGTGTGGCATGACAATGCCAGTGACAACCAACCTCCCATCTCAGCAGATCACCTGGTAGAAGTGTCACAAACTGCTCTCCGTTCCCTGCTTCAGCTTAGCTCAGACTCCCTGCTAGACGCAGCTCACTAGGACTCCCTGCCATCCAGACTGAGGCTTTGAACCAACTCTGCACTGGTAACAACTCCACAAAGCAGCTGTGTCTGGCCTGTGATCTCACCCAGCCAGCTGTAGTGCCTTGGCTTTCAGCTCTTTATCTTTGAATCCTGCAGCCACAATGACCCTTTCTTAGCCATTTTGTAACCTGGGATTGTGTGACATGCGATGGGTCACTTGAGTGTCCCAGATACTGATAATTAAGATTGGAATAAAAAAATCTGCTCGCCGTGCTCGCTGGATACTAAGGGAACCAAGAATGATGAAACTCATGCAGCTCATGAATTTGCTGTTATTCAATAAATTCTGACATTGTGAAAAGACACAAACATATCCAATTTATGTTACTGCCATAGCTCACTTACAATGTTGCTTATGACTTCTTTCCTCCTGCACTCTTTTTTGATAGAGACTGGCATGTGGCTTGGGAAATCTAAGACACGGGTGCGATCAAAAACAGTGAATGTTTAAATTTTTAAAAATCATTGCAGTGAAAGACACATGGCCACCAATTCTCCCTCAAAACACTCACAACCCTTGCTTTGAAAACACTTATCCCATTGTTTTTGACAATGTACCTTTTACTATAACTGAGGTTTTTTTTTTTAACATTCACCCAATCCAATCCTGTGCAAAAAAAAAGTTAACAACCCTTGATACAGAAAAGTTCTTGGTACATAGTAAGTGCTCAATAAATATTCATTCATTTATTAATCTGTGAGTCTAGCCCAAAATTAGCACTCAAATAGTAAATTTTATATTTAATTTAATTCTAAGGTGGCCAGATCAGGCAATTAAACACTCAAAACCTCATGCAGTGACATGCTCATCCATATGGATTGTTAAGTGATTTGCTATAATTATAAATGTGAAAAAGTGGATAGTTTTTCTACCTTCATACCTTTCTTTCTTTTGATATTTTATTTTATTTTATTTTATTTTATTTTTTGAGACAAAGTCTCACTATGTAGTTCAGGCTGGGCTTGAACTCGCTATGTAGCCCTGGCTGGCCTCAAACTCATGGTGATCTTCCTGCCTCAGTCTCCTGAGTGCTGGGATTATAGGTGTGCACTACCATGGCTGCTTGATTTTTGTTTTTAAAGGAAAAGGGAAATATTTGCATAAAGGAGGCTTCAGTGGTGCTCCTTTTGTTGCCCACTGAATTTTTGTGCTTGTTTGTAAGCCTCAAACAATGCAAACCAACTAATCTCTCCTGTTAGGACAGGGAGTTCTTTTGCTACTGTACGAAAGGTGACTTTCCCTAGGACAGTGAGGCCTCTGTCTCCCCCTAAGATCTGGCAACTTGGAAGGGATTCTGTTTGGAAGTTGTACTCACCATCATTACTCCAAAATTGATTTTTAAATTGCCCATTAGTGTACTCATATGGGAGTATTGCTTTTTGCCAAGAACAAAATTATGAAGTTGGAGAAATTTATTAACAGAATTCTGATTTTTCTTTCCCTTTTTTGACCTTTAAGGCAGAGATTCCTCGCTCTTTTAAGATATGGACACCTTGGTAGACTGGCCAAGTCTGAAGATGCTTCTCAGAATGAAACTTTTAAAGGCTAAAAGAAGAAAATAAGATAAAGCCATAGGATTACAAAATAAATAATAAATTAAAATTGTATGACTAAAACTTTAAAAAGGTAAACTTTGATATAACATGGGATTCTGGTGGGTGTGATCATACTAAGGAATCTCTGGAAGTGGCCCCTGAAATCCCTTACTGAAGTAGTGATCCTTGAAATCTTAGTACAGGTGGAGTAGGGTGCTACTTATGCACACAAGTAGCTTGAATAGTAGTAGTCAATTTGTCCATAGCTGGGATAGACTTAGCATTGCAAAATTTGCAATTAGTCAGGTAGGCAGTGATAGGCTACATTTGGTCATATGCAAAATATTTCCTGTAGCATTCTGAAAATTTGTCTCCTCTATTGCCTGGCCATCTGGCTTTTATGTGAGTTCATTACTAGGAAATTGTACTAATGGAATACGATACTATTATTGGTGATAAAATAATAATGATATTTCATAGTCACTGTACATCTCTCTTTGTTGCTTGAGTTTGTGTGCACAGGAAAATTAAAATAACAAATTATCATTGAGCACTTTTCCACCTCTGCAATAAAAAATCATCAGGAAAGCAGGAGCTCCAAATTATTAATGAGCAGATGTTAACAGGTTATGAAACTCTGCAAATCAGTGTTCTTGAATAGTGAGGGAAAGTTGCTATTTCACCTTGGACACAGTTGATGGAACTTGGGTATATAAGCCAAGGAAAATATACAAGACTTAAGGAAAGAAACGTCTAATATTTACCTTGTCTAAATGAGCTATTTTTGTGGGTGAAGAATTACTGATAAGTTTGCAAACTGTTTCACTTACCCAGTGATTGTTTTTCCCCTTTTCTTTCTTGCTAGCAAATACCTATTTTTCCTTCCTCCCATGAAGTCCTCTACTAAGCAGATAAACTTGTTCTGGTCAATGAGATACCAGAGAAGATGGGATGAATATTCTAATTGGTATCAGTCCCTACAGCCAAAACAATTAGAAACTTCTCTGAATTTAACAGTTTTGAAGAGCACAACAGGCTTTAGGCTTTCTTCTACATCTAGTATTTCATGATCCCAATACAATTCTGTTTGTTTGTTTGTTTGTTTGTTTGAGGCAAGGTCTCACAATGTAGTTCAGGATGGTCTTGAACTCACTATGTAGTCCATGCTGAACTCAAACTCACTGCAATCCCCCTGCTTCAGCTTCCAAAGTACTGAGAGTATAGGTGTGTACCACCACACTCAGCATCCAAAATAGTCTTACAAAATAATAATCAAAACTAGCACCGGTGAGCAGTGATTATTTGATTAGGAGTAATGCACATCAAGAATTACTACATGCCAGGTTTTAAAATGGGCGTTAGAAATGCAGAAATGGAAAGCCACCTTCTGCTCTCCAGAGGTTTAAAGCATGGTGAAATAGATAAATGGTCCTCAAGTTAGTGGAAAACGTGATGAGTGCTTTGAAAGAAAGAAGTACAGGTGATAAAGTGGAAAAGCAGCATAGGAGGGCTTCCTATTGAATTTTCCCAAGAATGAGAAGGCACTGCCCGAGTGCAGGGGGACGTCGGGTCTCCTCTTTAGAGCAATAGAAAAGTGAGTGAGATAAGGCCCTGTTATGGTTAATACATTGTGTCAACTTGCACAGTTTAAAAGTTTAACTGAGAGACTCAGCAGGGAGCCAAGGTTCTTACTTTGTAAATATCCTCATCCTGTGCAAAGGAGGGCAAGGACATTTTGTATGTTACACCCACCCTGAAGGTGGGGGAGCTGAGTACAATTTAAGGGTAGAGAATAGGCTTGCCTGATCTCTTTTTCGCTCTGGCTGCTGTGTTGAAGTGCTGCCCCAGTGCCATGCCACCCTGCCTGGAGCCAGCTGATTATGGACTGAAATCTCCAAAAACTGTAAGCTAAATAAACCTTTCCTTGCTTCACTTTGGGTGTCAGGTGTTTGTCCCAGCAATGAGAAAAGTAACCAAAACAGGAAATGGTGTTTTGGTTTTAAGGAAATGGTGACTTAACATTGTGTACTTAAATGTCTGGCCTCTTATTATTGCCCTGTGGCAACCTGGGGCTAAGATGCTCAGTGAATAATAAACATTCCTTTCTGATCCAGAGATCTTGTACCTGCATCAGAGTCCAGACAGCTACCTCTCAACTAGCTTAACAAGAAGAATCGTGCCAGATGGAACCAAGAGATGACTGTTGGTTTGGAAGACAGATCTGGAGAAAGTCCTAAGTGCAATAGTGGTAAAGGCATGCAAAGGATTCATGAAGATCTAAAATTGGTCCCATCAACGTATCAAGAAGAGATAACAAAGAGTATGGACAGAGATGATAAAGAGATAATGTAAGGAAATTTTCTGTTAATGACCAAAACCTATCCACACATGCAGGAAATTCAATAAAACTCATGCATGAGAAATCAAAAGAAATCGGTAAGTATTGAAAATGTATCCAAAACCCATCATTCAAAGAGAAAAGCATGGATTATCTGAAAAAGAGTGTTAAACTGGGAACAATTTTCCCAAAAGCGCAACTAGCAAATGGAAAGCATTTCCCACTTGATAATTATTTATCGACAAAACTATTTTTCAAGAATAAAGACAATGAAAACTTCTAGCAAAATAATAACAACAGAAACTGAGGCACTTGGATCCTAACAGAATTCAGTGCTATTCGAAGCACAGGTAGCTCAGAGACAGATGAAGTGCTTGCTCAGGGATGTTAACTGACAGATTGTTTCTTTCTGTCTTGCTGTGAAAAGTCTTGCTGTGAAAAACATGTCAGCTGCAATAAACAGAGTCCTTATCGATATAATTGATCTGCATTCTGGATCAAGCTACTTACCAGATTATGAGCAGTAACTAACAGTTTAAACACTAAGACTAATTTATGGACCACACATTGAATAGTAGTGTTTAAAGGGAAGTACTACAAGAAAAGAAATTTCAAAAAGTTTGATATGGGAAAGTAATGGTAAGGAGAAAAGATGACATACAAAGAAATCTAAAACTAGTGATGAGTGTACTTTAAAAAAAAACTTATTTTTGAAATTAGAAATAATAGTAGTCTGAACAGGGTAATCAGAATGGAAACATTACAGTGTGATTAAGATGTCAACTGGGGAAGTGATGAAGGGTGAAAGTGATCAAAGTATGTTATGCAGATTACAAATCTACTAAAATAAAACCCATTAATCTTGTGAGTCTGATTTATTTCACTTATGAGTATGGTCTCAAGTTGCATCCATTTACCTTTAAAAGCCTCAATGTGATCCTTCTTTATAGCTGAGTAGTACTCCACTGTATAAAAATGCCACATCTTTTTTATGCATTTCGCAGCACAATAGATATTGTGAAAGTGAAAGGGGAATAAACTGCTCAAAAGGAAAGAACAACTGGGATGAGGGAAAAGAAAGAAGGGAAAATATTATATATATGTATCTCCACACACACCTACAAGATAGGTAATTATGCTACTAATCTCTGTTAGTTCTCTGTTAGTTCATCAAAAAGAATGATTTGTGCTTTCTTGTTTGATCATGTTTCATCATTGTATCTTCTAATCTGAGCAACTATTTTGAAGATAACAATATGCAATATATTAACCATTGTTAATCTTCTATTATGCTGTTTTGAAAGTCTGTATCATTGATTTTGTTCTTTTTTCATTTTAAAATAAAAAAATTAATCTGGATAACCAACAAAAAAATTTTAAAAATGCAGACCTATTGATTATCCTTTAAACTTTTTAAAGGTAAATATGTATGCTAAAATTCTTAGTTATAACAGAAGATAAAGAAAGAATAAAATCCTGTTTATAAGGGTGAAAATAGAATTTAAAAAATACAACAAAACAGACTTCAGCCTGTCCAAATTAGGGGGAAAAAGAGGGCAAAATGGAGAAATGGAGACAAAGTAGGGCAATTAAAAGGAAAAAAGAATGGAAGAAATTCAGAGTTAGCAGTGATCACAAGATTGACCTAATTCTCCAGTTAAAAGACATGAAGCCTAAGAACACAGAAAACTTGAACTCAAAGGACGGGCAAGCATCACATTGTATACTGTGGATATACACAATTTTTATTTATCAATTATACATTAAAAAAGCTAGAAACATTATTTTAAATTTTTAAAACAGACAGGAAAAGGTAATCTCTACTTTAGGAAAACCTATTAAAATAGTAATACATAAAACTGAAGAAGCTGTAAGCCTCACTAAACATCAGAAAAAATTA
>RJWT010047832.1:0-11237 GCA_004365215.1 Cuniculus paca | reverse complement strand
AGTTAAACTAAAATTTTGAGGGTTGGTTTCTCATTGATAAAGCATAATTAGTTACAAAGGAAAGCGGCCTGTGTCATTGGCTGCTCAGGACAAGGACAAAGTAACCCTATCCTCATCTCTGAGACCCAGTCCCATGACAGGATGAAGCCATGCATAGCCTATCCTGGACTGGAGGTGCTAGTGGACCCCAAAACCCTTCCCCAAAGGTAACTGCTCTGGAAAAGACACAGGGTTCAACCTGGCCCCCATTATTGTATAAGACAAACACAGGAAATATCTCCACTCCACCCTGGCCACCTCTAGGGCTGGAGTCAACGCTTTCTCTGGGGGATCTTTCTCCCTACTCTCTCCTCACTTACCAACCTTGTGCTTTCCTCCTAAATCCAGACTCAGCTCAGGGAAGAGCCTGTAGTACTACAAGGGGAGGGTAAGTCTGGTTGAAGGAGCATAACACAATCATGTGTCAGGGAGGCTGAAGGGGCTCTGAGGGCAGGGGATGGTAAGTAAGTGTCATCTTCAAAATGAAGTCCTGGAAATGCGGCTACATAGTCCTTTTTGCTGGATCTTTACCTTGGTCCTGTTCTCCAAGGTATGGAGGCAGAGGCTCTGGGTCCAGCTATAGCTAGTATTTGGGGGTTGAGACACAGGTGCAAGTTTCTAGCATCAGGGACTGATAGAGACCACTATGAAGTGGCTCTGAGCAGGATTTAGAATTAATCAGTTAGCTTTCTATATTTACTTAAGGGTCTGCTCCAGGCCTAGGTGATTTGCTGAAAGAGACAGCAGCTGGCATGCAGTAAGTGCAAATCTCCAAACCAACAATCACAGTAGAGGCCTGTATTGGTCTGTGACACTGTGACACCTCTGAGGGTAAGACAAGGCCACAGTTCTGAACATTGGCTCTCACTTCAATTCTTAAAATAAGGCCACAGCTGTTGGCATTTGGCTGATTCCAACTCTAGTACAGTAACTGTCAACCTTAGAGATAAGAAAGTTCTCCTAATTGGCAAAATTTACTGCTGGAAAAGTCTTTGTTTTAACTTCTCAAGGCCTTGCTCAGTTTCCCACCTTTACCTCAACTTTTCCCTTCACTTTCCCTCACACCCCCAGACTTGCTTGAAATCAAATAAATATGGGCCAATAAATATGGGCAATTCAGAGAAGTCTTTGTCTTAGCTCCAAGAGAGTTCTGACCTTCATAGACTCCCCAAATCATACCACATTGACTTTTTTATTTAAACCCTTGCTGTACACTCATTTTAGGAGATTGGGGGCTCAGCCAAACCCCCAAAAAGGGACCAAAGTGGTTTCTGCAGGACATCCAGATCTCAGTCAAGACTCTTGTGCTCTCCTCTTCCCTTATTTCCCTAGCAAATGATCGCTTCCCCTGGGGCACTAAGCTGCTTCCTCCCACCAGCCCACTCCCACCTTGCCAGGATGTGAGGCATATATTTTTTATCTTTTCCTTTATTTCCTATTTATCTCCCTCCATAGGCTTCTTCTTTTTATTCCCAAGTCTGGGGTGCTGAGGGACAGATAAATGGACAAGAAAGCAGCACTGGGCAGCAGGTAGACAAGAGGTAGAGTGAGGTGATAAAACCCAAAGAGAACTTAGGGAGGCTTAGGAAAGCCTGGTTGGTTCCCAGGTTAGCCAATTCATGGAAGTCACCCTATAGTTGGTATCCACCACATAGGAGGCTTGAGGACTTGGCCCTGAGCAAGAGATGCTCTACCCTCCCTGGGGTCCTAGTCAAGTAGTTAAGGTGATGCCTGGACAAGTGGCATCACCTCTCTGGGGCTTGACTGTAAAATGGGACCCATCTAGAGTGCTGTGAGGGCCACACAGGGCTTGTGTGTAAAGTTCCAAAGTGTAGGAGAAGGTGTGTAGAGGTGAGGAGGGTGAGGAGAGCCAAGGGAGGAAGGGAGACAAAGAGGACTGCAGCTGCCTGCTGGATTCCTCTCAGGGTTGCAGGGCTTGCTGGAGCATGCTCTCATCTGTCACATCATGGGGAAGTGTTACTACTAAGCCACTATTCTCCTGCATCGTCTGACAGATGATCTCATAGGCTTTTGGGTTCCCAGACCAGCAGCGCCGGGCCACCTAGGGAAAAAGAATGTGCAGCAGTTGATGTCAACATCACTGAGTTCCCTGGAAGGTGTTTTGACTCCCAAACTCCCAATCTTCCTTTATTTTGTAGACCTCGGATGCCATCTTTGGAGCCAGCCTCTTTCCATCTGCCTCATCCTCCCCAGCTCAAACCTCTTCCTGTCTAACACAGACTACTTAACTGATTTAGTGTCTTTTTGTTCTGAAACCACCTGTCATTTCAGCAGCCACACCTTCCCCATCTCTAAGAATGGCCTTGTCTTCACTCAGAGGAATTTGGCCAGGAACCCAGGAGTGATCCACAGTGCTTCCTTCTTGTCTACCCTCAGAATCTGTATCCACCTCAGCTCCACTTTAAGAAACCCTCTGCAGTCCACTTCCTCCTTTCTCTCTAGTCTCCCCTGGATCATGGTCATGGTACCTCCTCCACCCTGCTGGCATTCTGTTTTTTAAAACTTATATCACAGAATAACAGTACCTGTTTTGAGAAACCGATATGTATATATACCATATCTTGCTCATTTTCAATCCCTTGAGCCCTCTCTTTCTTTACTCTTCCCTCTTTTAAGCTCCTTTCCTATCTCCAAGAGTTTAACTTCTAGTTTCCTAGTTTCACTCATTTACTTTATCCGTTCATTTATGCATTTTAGGTTTCTCATGTAAAAGAAAGCATATGACATTTAACTTTCTGAGTCTGGCTTATTTTGTTTAGCATGATGGTCTGAAGTTCCATTCATTTTTCTTCAAATGAGATGATTTAATTCTTCTCTCTGGTTGAATAATATTCCCTTGGGTATACACACCATATTTTCTTTATCCATTCATCTGCTGACAGGCATCTAGGTAGTTCCAGAGCTTAACTACTGTGATTTGCACTGCTATAAACTGAGGTATGCATGTATTACTGTGGGATAAACTTTTAATTTTGGGGGGAATATACTCAGGGGAGGTATAACTGAGTGAAAAGGAATTTGCATTTTTAGTTTTTTGTGGAACCTCCTGCTGATTTCCATAGTGACTGTGAGACCAGAAGATAGAAGGAAGTTTGGGCACAGATCCTGGATAGCTAACCTAAATAAACTGAAGATCAGGGTTTACTTGAGTTAACTACAAAGGGAGTGAAAAATTAACTTAAGTAAACTGACTATCAGGACCTAATGGAATGCAAAGGACAAAAGACAAGTTTCTAAACAAACTGGAAACAGCTTTGGAGGCATGGGATACAAACGAGATAGCTTGCTTTCTGGAAATTAAAGACCTGGCAACAACTAGAAGCTTCCCTGCATTCTGTCACATTCAATATACCAAAAACTGAGTAAAACCTCCAGGATTCAAGCATCTACAGTTTTTCTGCCTTTTGTAAACCCTCTCCCTAACAGTGGGGGGGGGGGTTATTCTTCCTAATAAACATACACTCTGTCATTCTCCATCGCTTGCTATTTTGTCAGCTTCAATCTTCTTCACCCCCAAACAAAGACCCAGAGCAGGAGGGAGCTGGCTGCAGTTGCACTAGTTTACATTCCCACCAACAATGTAGGAGGATTCCTTTCTCCTGGAGCCTCACCAGCATTCATTGTTTCCTTCCTGCTACTCTTGGCAACTATCCCGTCCCACATCCTCATGCCTCTTCCAACTTCATCTCCACACAACTGACAGTGGGGTCTCCTACAATGAAAATGAAGTGTCTGTCCCCTGTGCTCACTGCTTCGGGACAAACAGCTATCACTCCCTGCTGGAGTTCCTGTGCCTTCTAATGAGTGGGCACTACCAGATGCCCCTGCACCCTCACACTTGTCCTCTGGACCCAATCCCAGGGACGCTCAGCCACCCAATGTCATATTGTCTAGATTCTTTTTCTTGGCTCCTGAGTCCCCAACTCATTTCACTCACATCTTACATACCCTTACCTATCACCTCTGACCTCCATTTGAGCTGTTTCCCTCTTCTTCTGGGCTGCCTATGATGTTGCCACAGAGAATTTTGTCCCCTACTCCATGGAGAATGCTTCCGTAGAGCAAAGTGGGTCATAATTGCACAAGCAAGGGCTGAAGGATCTGCCACACTCTGTTCTGCCTTAGAAAACAGTGGAGCTTTGAAGTAAGGTTGAGGATGTTGTTCAGCAGTAAAGCCTGTTCTTAGCGTGTGCAAAACCTTGGGTTCCATCTCAAGCAACAACAAGGACAAAGAGAATGGGGTCTTTCAATACCAGTATCAAAGGGTGCTCTGTGGGAAGAAATACTGGGATTTCCAGGGCCTCCTGTGTAGACAGAAGCTGGATTGAAGGGACAGGAAGATTCTGGAAATAGTTTAGAGTGACATGGAGTTGGTCTGGTGAGGAGCAAGTCCTAGCAATGCCCAGAGGGCGGGACAGGCTCCTGAGTATCCTTTGGGGGAAAAAGGACAGGACTGTAGCCCAGCAGAAGTGTGGGCAGGCAGAGCCACAGAGAAGACAGAAGATAAGGTAGAGAGGCCTGGGAGAGACTTACACCATTGGAGACATCCCAGCTGAGCATCATCCTGGCCTTGTACTCTGCCTCTGGGGATCCATCCAGCACGAGGCCAAATCCCCCATTGATCACCTCACCCCTGCAAGAGGCAGAGATGTTCCTACGTTACTTAGTACTCCTGACCCTGCACAGAGCAGGTGAAGACACATTTTGAAAGTGTTGGATTGGGAGGTATCAGTGTTCGGAGCAGGGTGCTGCATCACATCAGCCTCTATGTCCTGGAGCATGCGGACTAGTGGATGCAGGAGCATGGGGATTCTACAGAAGCAGAGTCAGGAAGGCAGTGGCTGCATCCAGGGCCCTCTGTCCAACTATGCCTTTGAGTTGCACCTGTAGATCTGGTGCCCACCTCCAGAACCCACGTGGTGTCACTACTTGAAGACTGCCTGACCACCTGGTAAGATGCAATGCCCTTTTCCTCCCCTCTCAGAGCTGTCCTGTAAAGGCACATTTCCTTGAGACATCTCTTGTGTCACTCATTTCAACTGTATTTTCCCTAATTTCAACTCTGTGATCTTTATCTTCCTTGTCCCTTCATTCCACTTGCTTCAGGTATACTTTGGAGTTCTGATTACCTGACCTGAAGACCAAATTTCTTCATTTTCAATATTTCTCATTTTTTACTTAATGTCTTTCTCTGACCATGGCTTTAACTGTCACCAAAAGGTTTTACCCTGTTCTTATTTTCCTTTGTTTCTCAATAGACATAATCTGAATCTTAGGCATGTTCACACAATGCTAATTTCTGCACGTTTGGCCTGCAGATATTCTCTATTAACCGAGAATGACGTTCTCCACGCTTAGCCTGATGTTGTTATCAAGGTCATTACAAAAGGCTTCCATGGCATGCTGCTTTCTTGGCTGAATCTGGTGTCTGTTCCTGGTCAGGATTCTCTGCTCTCAGTCATACACACAGAAAATGCCCTTGATCTTGCCAACCTCTTTCTTTGCTTTTCTGCAAATATGTCCTTCCTGCTTCCTATTCCTCACTTGCAGTGATCTTCTTTATCTCCTTCCTGCACATAAAATAGACATCCCTTTCCCCTAATCTCTCATCTTCCATGTTTGTCCAGCCCTAGCTGCTTCTGCCCAGCACAGACTTTGACTGACTTCAATCAGTTCTCAACAAGAAGCTGAGGTATGCTGTGGCCCTGAAAATTTCCTGCATTACCCCCTTGGCATCCTAGATGCTGAGCACCTTCTGTGAGTGGTCCTTGGGTCTGCCTCATACACAGAATGATGAGTGGTGCCACTGCCCAAGGCCCTGTGACTGATCCCCGCATCTGGGTAGTCCCATGCTTCTAGGTTGAAGATGCTCTGAATAGATTTCATATATTACCACTTCCCTGTCCAAGGCTGATGCTGAGTATAAGAGGAGAAGGTGGCCAGCAGTCATTTTGATGTGTCCTTCAACCAGAGGGGGTTTTCGGAGTTTAGGACTACACTTTTTGTTTCAGGACTCTGAACCCCAAAGGGTCAGAGGATAAGGGCACTCAACTCCAGGTGACATAAGCATATTGATAACAGAGTAACCATGAGTGTGCAGAGCTTAGGAAGGTGGGAAAGCATTGCAATTAATGGAGAATTTGGGGTTACTCACAAGAGGTGTCAGGACAACTGACTATACCTTTGAGAAAAATACAAAAGTAGTATACAAGACCTTGGATGTAATCCCTCACAAAACAAAAAAACAAACAAACAATCAAACAAAAAAGACTTCTGTGTCAATCATAAAGAAAAATAAATGTCTGGTTTAGTAAAGCAGACAATTAGATGAATTAACATATACAAATTGCTTAGAGGTACTACTGTATATTAAACACTGCATGTATGTTAGCTATTATCATTAATTCATTTAACCTTTACCATTGTTAGTCCACAGAACAGTTACTAGCACTCTACTCATTTTGTCAATAAAAGCAAGTGGCTCGGTTGGATGATTCCATCCTGTACCCACCATCCAAAGACCAATCTCAGCACACAGAGCTGCAACCAGCCTGTTGGTGCCCTTGCTAAACTTGTCCACGGTTCACAAAGCACAATGGCAACTACCAAGCAGAGGGTCTGAGAGGAGACTGGGGCAATGGAGGGAGCTGAATTTGACTCAGGGCCTCTGTTGCTAGTCCTGAAAAGGGAAGAAGCTCACTAGAAGGAGCCAATAGGTAGCTCAAAAACTGGCAAAGCAAATCAAGAAACTCAGGATAAACTTTAAACACAGAAGCATGAATTTAAGTAAAACAAAGAGAAAAACTACAGGCTCAGAGTTGAGTGTGGTTGTGGGACAGATTTTCCTGCTGTTTTTGTAATACTCCTTGCAGAAGTATCTGACAAGTTAAATGATGTACATGTGTAAGTTTTATGGATCCCAAGGTGAATTTTTGCTACTTCCCCACAAGGATGCTCAAGGACAGCTAGGACCAAAGGTATTGGTTTGTGTCTTGTCAAAATGTGTTCCTGTGGATGGAGCCTGATGGATCCTAGCGGGACCGATCTGGGTTCAAATTCTGTCTTCTCCATGTCTGTGGCCTTGGAAAAGCTACTCAAACTCTTTTAGAATCTCTCTTTTCCTCTCTAAAATCGACAGGTAAATCAAGCACCAAAATGCCAGGCACCCAATAACCAGGCAGGTCTTCTCTGTTGTGCTTTTCTCTAGTTCATGTATAGGACAGGACATGCATTCCAATCACATTTTCCACTAATTAAAATCACCTAATTAGGCTGCAGCTCAGATTTTGCTGCCTCAATGTGCATACAGGCAAGCCAGTCCTCCAGAATGCTCTGGGAAGTTTTACTGCTATGGACTTGGCTATGTAGGGCAGGGGATTTCTTGATCCAGCCAAAACTGGTTCAGAGGTCATCTCAGAGCTGGCCAGTACAGCCAAGCCTTGGGATCTGTGCTCCTCTCCAAAGCTGTATCATTCCCTACTGCTTGGAGTAGCCAGGAATTCAACTTCAGCATCCCCAAGTCTTCCACATCAGCCTGCAACCTGTCCTCTAACATTGTCTCACCAAGGGTCGGGGATCTAGCTCAGTGGCCTAAGCACCTGCCTGGCAAGCGCAAGGTCATGAGTTCAATCCCCAGTGCTGCAAAAAAAAAAAAAAAACATTGTCTCACCAGCCTACACCCCCTCCATTGTGAAGTGCAACCCAGGTGGCTCCACGACAGGCATCTCCCACAAAGTTCTGGACAGCCATGTCTGCAGAAATAGAGAAATCACCATTCATCATTCTGTGTATGAGGCAGACCCAAGCACCAGACCAGGATTGGGCCACTGCATGGGCTAAAAGATAGGGCAATAACTGGGCAAATAGGGAATAGGGATAGGTAACTCTCGAAACAGCAGTAATTTATATGCGAAGACCCCAAACTGAAGCAGAAGAAATTGGCAAATGGCCAGTTTTCCCTATTATTCTTCCCTGCATTTATACTTAGTTGTGATGAAGACCAGATGAAGTACCTAAAAGCAGAAAGAGCACAGGAATTGAAAGGGATGTGATTCTGGTGTTAGCTTCAGAGATTCAAGGAATCAGAGCATCGCTCTCTCCCTTTAAAAATGAGGGGTAGTGGGACTTCAAAGGAATGACATTCTTGTTCTATGAGAAAACCGAGTCTGCAGTGTTAGCTGTTAGGCAGGTACTTTTAAGGGGAGTCGCCTATGCTTCTGGAGGAACAGCTGCTGCCCATTTAAATAACTGTTAATGCTTGTTCAAGTTGTTTTTATTGTTGTTTGTTTCAGATAATGTCTTCCAGAGAAACCCACAAGGAACTGCCCAAAATTGCTGTCAATTTGACTTACTCTCTAGGGCACCTAGGTAAACTGTAATACTACATTCTCTGTTCAGGTGTTCTCCACTATTTCTGAACATGTGATATGTGAATAAGCATGAATTCCAACTGAGGCATGCTCAGGAAGGTGCCCATCTTTATGTAACAAAGAGTCTTTCCTGTATGAATATGCATACATTTCCCCAATAAAAGCTGCTTGCTTTTGTTCTTTGGAGAGAGACACTGCTTTCGGAGTTATGCTCAGAGGCTCTTCTTACTTGCCAAAAGTAATAAAGCTTTCTTCGCTCTTTTTTCTCCTCATTGTGCTTACTGGTTTTGCTCTCACTAAGGGTTACAAGAGCACAATCGTGTAACCTCCAATCTAGAGAGAATGAGCACTTGCAGAGGGAAGCAGAGCCTTATGACACATTGCTGAAGGATAAGCTTGAGCTGAGACTGTGAGGCTCCTGGGGACACAGGTGCAAGGGGTTTGCTCCCTCTCATAGGCTTTCCTCCAAAATTCCAACAGAGACCAGAGAGAACCCTAAAAACATATTTTCTCCCTGATCCTGGGCTGTGAAGATCGAAAAGGGCCACAAGCCAAGAAACACAAGATACATAGCTCTAGAATCTGGAAAGGAAAGGAATCAGTTTCTCTTCTGGGGCCTTAAAGTCACCTGGCAAGTGACAAGGCCAGATGTACACCTGAATTTAGAGTGTCAAGCTATCCCAGTTTGCCTGAAACTGGCCCAAACTGAAAGTGCTACATTCTGGAGCCCTCTCAGTCCTGGGTTGGTTACCTTATCCTATGCCAAATCTCTCAGATACCAGGACATCTGTCACAATAGATATCAAATGAGTAAATCAATTTTCAAATAAAACCCAACTAACATTCATTCCCTCTACCTCTCCTTCTCCATCTCCCTCTTTCTTCTTGCAAGTTTGAGATAGGTCTTGCTATATGTTGCCTGGGTTGCTCTTAAACTCCTGGGCTCAAGGGATCCTCATGCATTGGCCTCCTGAGTAGGTGGGGCTATAGTTACATACCGCCATTAACAAGCATATGAATTTTTTTAGTTTTGTTTTGGTCTTTCTCACCTGCACAGAAGGCGGAGCCATCATATATGTTGGAAGTCTCTCTAAAGGGACTGTCAGTGCCACTTACATCATGGTGGTCTCGGCTCAGAACCACGGGGGCCTGCAGGGTGGGAGGATGTAAGATGCCTTGGTTACCTCGACAAAATCATTGTTAGGAACCTTTTTGAGCTGCCAGTCTCTGCAAGAACAGAGACTTATCATCTTCACCTTTGTAGTGAAACCATTTCCACCTAGATATTTCTGGCACCTCTGGCCGTTTAACTCAACGCCAGCAACTCGGAAATCCTGTCCTTATCACCCCTTTCTTCTTGGTGTCATTTCCTTGGTTCATGTTCTTCAAAGTGCCAAGTCACATCTGAGAGTCTCTCTTAATTTATACCTATAGCTTTGTGTGTGTTTAGTTTCCCTCTATTAGACTAAATGCACCTGGGATGGTGTCTGTCATGTCCTCTGATACGTGTTGGGTGGTTAGAAAATGCCAGCACACAGGAAGCACTCGCCTACGTGTTGTTCAACGAGTGAATGAATGAAGGAAGGAGTGAGTGAATGAATGAATGCATGCACGTGTATTAAATAAATCCCTCTCTTTGTTGGCTAGCTGAATGGCTGGATACAGAGAAGGTAAGAGCTTTACCAGCAGTCCTCGTAAACAAAGCAGGTGTCTGGGAAGTGCCACCCCTACAAACACACACAAGGCCCCAAACAATCCCCAGGGACAGGGTTAACACACATAGCTCAATTTCACCTTCATGTATGGTAGTTAATATTCCTGGCACATTCATACAGAGAGATGCCATTAAGAACTGTTTGGCATGAGCCCATGCAAAAGAGAAAAAGAGAGCAACATGCTCCTCCAAGCAAACATGCCCAGAGTTCTGCCTCCTCAGAGGTGGGTGGAAAATGGGCAAAAGTTGGGAAGTCATGGTTTGGAAAAGATACCTCAACAGAATGTGACATTACTCTTGTGGAAGTTGAATCACTTAATCTTCACATCCACATTTTGAAGTTTCAACATGATATTCTTTTTTCACAGAATAGGGAAACTGAGGTTTAGAGCAGTCGGCTGAGTTGCCCAAGATTATATAACAAGTGACAGTGTCAGGGCTTGGGTTTGAGAACTGGCTTGGTCACTCTGGCTCCCAGTTTATCCCTGCCCCTGCCCCTGCCCTATGATGCACCTTCAGAGCTGGCGGCCCTAGGAGGAGACTCCTACTCTGCCTTCTCCCTCACCACAGCATCACACTCTCACCTCCCCAAGCAAGGCCTGTTTCCCAGGAAGTTCAACTCCGAGCCCCTCTATCTGTCTATCCACAGAAACCAACACCTTCACCGAAAACTAGTTTCTCTAAAAAGAGTGGTGGTTTGGACCAAGATCTTCCAGGGGGATGACCCACTGCTCTGAATAACTGGTTACTGAGCCCAGATTATAGGGCCTCACCCCAAAGACTGGGGATGTATGAAGGTTACAGACCAGAGATGAAGGTGGGAAGTCTCAAGTCCCTATATTGATGTGAAAGAGCCTAAAATTAGTCCTTTTTAAACAAAGGATATATCACCTTGATATTTCCATTGGCGATGGCCTGGTTAATTGCCACGGCAATGGCCACTCGGCCCTTCTGGTCTGAGTACAGGATCCTTGCCTGGGAGCCCACAACCTGCAGAAGGAAGTATGAGAAAATCCCTCAGTCAAAAAGAGACAGGCATGCCAGGACCTGGTAAAGTGGGTGATTCATCAGGCAGCAGCCTGATGACCCCTCTA
>RJWT010047831.1:0-11247 GCA_004365215.1 Cuniculus paca | reverse complement strand
AGTCGGGCGGCAGGGACCCGCTTGCGACTGAACCTCGGACGGCAACTGAAGGACCAGCTTGCTCAGGAAGATCGGGAAAAAGAGAGGCAATGAGGAAGCGTTCCAGGCCCCTTCCTCGACTTCCCTGTCTGCCTAGGAGCCCCGTAAGGGAAAGGACTGGGCCCACACTTTAAAGTCTAAAAGGCAACAAAAACTCAACAAGTCCCAGGTGCGTGCGCTGGCGCACACCTGCAATCCGCAGGGTGTCTTTACTTGAGCTGGCCTGGCTGCAGGAATGCCCTGACTCGGTTCACCAAATTTTTAATCATACCTCATGAAGACACTCAGGAAAGGAGACTTCCAGAACGGCTTCAGAAAGCGGCAAGAATGATGGATCAGTGTGTTCACCGTGAGAGGGAGGATTCAGGGGAGGGGGGGTTCATGGCAATGTGTTGTTTACTGAAAGTTTTTAAAAATGTACGTACTCACTGTACATTTGGATTATACTTCGTGTATGCGCTTGTGCTGCTGCAAGACCTCATCGCAGACATCACTGAGTAGTTACCTTTGAGGCTGTTGGACTTTTATCTCCCCCACTAGATTCTGAGCTCCGAGAAGGTGAGGACGTGGGATTCCATGGTACCCACCCCCCCGTGCCCAGTGCAGCACCTGGAACTCATCAAGTGTCCTTCAGCCCGGTCCTTCACAGCCTTGCTCTGCTGCTTCCTGGTGGGGCGATGAAGAGCACAGGTCACCACCACCACGGAGTCAGGCGAGGGAGTGGGTGGAGGCACCGATGTTACGAGGTGTGTGTTGACAACTGCGCAAGCTGCACAATGAGAAGAAACTGGGCGTTCGTTATACTCATGGTTTTACTTTGTGTATGCTTAAAATTTTCCCTAATAAAGATGTTTTATAGGACGCGCCAGGCTGGCCTCCTCCCTGGTAGGTGATGGAGAGCCAGTAGGGTGTTTGGAGAAGTGGGCTGAGGTGGCTGTCACCAGCAACCCTCCCCAGGCAGCTCCCTGCAGCAGAGTCCGTGGCAATTCTCCGCTGTCCCTGTGGGTGCTGCTCGCCGGTGGAAAACATCGCGCCCTGAGCTTGCAGCACTGCCCTCTCCCCCCAGTCCCCCTGCTGCCCCAAGCACCTCAGAGCCTGATCTTCCAATTCAGAAAGCTCCTGAGCATCAGCCTTTTCTGAACAGCAGTCCCCACTGGTCAAACACCCACCCCTGTGGCTCTTGCACCTGGTCTGCTTCTGGGGGACTGGTCCAAACTTTGAGGCGCAATGTGGGAATTGATCCGCGCAAAGATCTTGGCGGCCCCCAGCTGTTGTGATGGTGGGCAGGTGGCTTCTCCTCGGCTTGCTTCTCTGGAAAGGAACACTGATCCTTGCCTCACAGGCCTGGGAAGGCGTCAAGGAGCCAATAAAAATAAAAAGGAGCTGTAGATTGCCGATTTTTACCCCATGCAGAGCCGGACCCTCAGTCTTTTGGGTTCCTGTGAACCCCAGCTTCTGCTGGACGGTGACTATTACTGCACCTGCCTCCTGAGAACCCAGGGGCCGGAGGGAGATGCTATTGGCCAAGTAATCTCCATGTCCACAGTCCCCCTGCATAGGGCCAAGGACAGAGGGAAGGCAGATAGGGAGATATGGAAAGGAGGTCAAGGGCCTGCTGGAAATCCTGATGTTTCAGGGTCACATAACCCAGGGAGGCCCCCTGGGTCCTCAGTGACAGATGGAGCCCAGAGGTGTGTGATCTTCTCCAGGGGTAGGGACTCCAGCGTGAGGACAGCGGTGGGGGCTGTCCTCAGGCAGCTTAGCAAGTCCCTGCTTGGCCTCCACCCAGGAGAGCCCGGATGGGGCAGTGTCATGCTGGACCACCTGTGCCTCTGGCCTCATAACCACCCTGGGTGGCTGCCATTGCCTCCAAAAGGTCTCCCCAATTTACTCTCCCAGCCCAACCAGCCCGAGGGGCTCCCCCAGGCCCTTCAGGTGCTGGCCTCTGTGAGCTGAACTGCTGCCCCCCCAGAGCACCCCAAGCCACTCACCTGGCCTCGAGGCTTCCTCCTGCCCGGGCCCCAGCCCTTCTGCCAGGAAGGAGCCTGCAGTGCCCCCACTCCTCTCCACTCACTCACCTTGGGTTCATCTGTGAGCCCAGCCTAAAGGTCATGTCCACCTTTGAGTCTCCCCCAAATTCTGCAGACAGCCCTCTCACCTCTGCCGTGGCTCCCCCAGGATTTAATCAAACCACGAAGAAAGCAAGAACATCCTATCTCACAGGATCCTAACGACACTCCTTCGCCCATTTTACAGATTAAGATACTGAGGTTCAGAGTGGCAAAAGAGCTCACCCAAACCCTTCAGGGTGGAGAGGACTCCTCCACCCTGTGGAAAGTCTCTCCCATCTGCCCCAGGCCCCAACGCTCAGGGGAAAGGGACCCTTGGCAGAGTGGGGCTGTGGTTGAGCCCCCGGCCCAGACAGACTGTCTAATGCCAGGCCAGGTGGTGCCCCAAGGACAGGGAGGAGCCCATGTTCACTGAGCGTGTCCTCACCATGCAGGGAGGGTCAGCTAGGTCCCCAGAGCTGCAGGCGGCAGTGGTGACAGTAGGTTTCCCTCCCTCCCTGTGGGGTGGACAGGGCTGGTTGGGCAGGTTGGTGCCACCTGCCTTTCCTGTCTCTGGTCCCCTCGTTTGGGCTGCAGCCTCCCCCTCTCTCGGTGCTGCTCTTCAGCAGCACACAAGAGCCACACTTTTCCTGCCCCATCCTTGTCTTGGTCTCTCTTGGCCCCCAGGCCTGTCCCAAAGTTTTCCTCTAGCTTTCAGTCTTCCCTTCTAGGTTACAACCTATCTGTCTCTGTCCCCTCCCTGTGTCCCCGTCCATCTCTGTCTCTGTGTGACTGTCACTGGTGTTTATTCTTTGCTCTCTACTTGTGTCTTTGTCACTGTCAGACTCTGTCCCTATCTCTTCCTCTCCCTGTCTCTGTCACCATCTCTCCAAGTCTGTGTGTGTGTGTGTGTGTGTGTGTGTCTCCTCCCAGTGTCCCCACCCCTGGCCCAGCAGCAGGCCTGGCTTCTCAACACAGAGGGGGCGAGGGACCTCCGGGCATCATTCCGGGCCCTCTCTATCTGGGTGGCGGTGCTGACAGATGAGATAGTGATCAGCCTCAGCTCTGTCTGGGCCTGAGCGAGGGGCACAGCCGGGCTGCACAGGGGCGTCTGGTGCAGCTAGCGTTTGCAAGCGTGCAGGTCTGGGTTAGCGCGCGGTTCTCTCCATGTGGGGTGGTCTGGCTGTCTGGGTGCATTTGTGAGCGTCTGGGCCTGTTTATGTCTGTCGGCGTGCATCTGGTCTGTGTGTCTTTGTGTGGCGCTGTCTGGGTTATGAGCACCTCTGCCTGTGGGTCTGTCCTTCCGTGGGTGACTGGATAACACGCATGTGTGTTGGTGCCACAGGAGCATCTTCCTGCGGGTAAGCGGAGTGGCTGTGTGTCAGGGGCCAGGGCCTCTGCTCGCATCATCATGCTGTCATGAATGAGGTAAGATCCATCACTCCATTGCATAGGCAGAAAAGGTGAGGTGCTTGACCCCCTTGCTAGATGGATGCACTTGCTGGAAATTGTGCTCCGGTGTTCAGCTTCGGGACCCCAGGCGCGTCGGTGAATCTTGCCTAATCTTCTGAATTCTTTCAGCAAACCTGTATTGACTTTTAAAAATCATTTTAAAAAGTGATCCATCCAGGATTTAAGCACTCACTCTCAGCCCATCCCTATCCCACTCCCTCCCTCTACCCTGTCCTGACCTGATGGTCCAGCAAAGGGCTGAAGGGGAGAGATCCCAATCCTGGGCCGGTTTTTTCCCCCTCCGGGTCTTGCCTGGCTGTTTCTTCTCAAGGAGATCATAATTTTCCCTCTGGACTTTCAAGTCAGTGCAGAGGGCACAGCGGCATGGGGGTGCTGCAGGCATCCTACGAGGGCCCAGTGGGAGAAAGGAGGGGCAGAGCTTGTCCAGAGCCTGACAGGCAATGCCTGGATGCACACCTTCCTGCAGTTCAACCGCGAAGTCCTCACCTGCATCACCTGTCTGTCATTCAGTTACAAAGGCACTGAGCTCCGGCAAGCACCATCCCCTCCACTGAATGCTTTAACACACCTTACCCTACCCTCGCTCGCTGTCCTGCGAGGGTCACTACCTTCACCCTGCAACTGGGGAAGATGTCACCCAAACAGGTGAAACAACACAGTGTGAGTCGAGGTGATTCCAGCCTCCCTCTAAACCTCATTCTCTCTGGCTGGGTCTTTCCCCTGGGTTTCTGAGATTCTCTTTGCTTTTGGTTTTTAAATTTTGGTGTCACTAGGATGCAGAGTTCATGCCACTTTTTTCAGGAAGCCTCTATCAGGCTTTTCATACCTTCTGCCTGACACCTCCCAGCCCAGCCAGGAGCAGCCAACTTAAATTTGTTGTCCCTCCTCATTCAGTCCACTAAAATGTGGAATGGATGCCGGGCTTTTGGGCCTTGGTCAGGAGGTGCTCACTGAGTATCTGAATGAATGAATGAATGAATGGGGCTTTGTTTGCACACCTCCTGCGTGAGCACACATCACACCTGTTAAGACTCTCTCCCCAAGGGTAGGGACTGGACCTCTGGATCACAGTCACCAGTCCAAGCCTGGCACAGAAAGGGACCCTGGGGATATCGGATAAATAAGTGAAAACCCTGGAATTTTATCTCTGGGCTTCAGAAAAACTCTCCAGTCCTGGGAATATCACAGCCAACTAAGTGGCGGCAGCACCAAGTAGTCTCGATAAGTGGTTTTATTACTGGTTAGATTTTACAAATTCTGATATTCGAACAGACTTCCACCTTAAAATTCTAAAACAACAAAGCGACCGTTGGAGGGGGTTTGATTTTTTTTTTTCCCTTTTTTCTTTCTTTTCTTTTTAGGACTATTCAAAGTAACAAACTTTTTTTTTTTTTTGCCTTTTGTTTTTTACATTTTTGCTCTGGTCATAAATATACAGAGAGAAAAAGAGGGAGAGAAAAATGAACAAGTCATCCCAAGTATGGATAAAACAGTATTCCTAAGGCACGTGGCAGTCTTTGAAAATACAGAAGCTCTAGCCAACTTAAATTATTTGTTGTTCCTCCTCGCTCAGTCCACAAAACTGTACAGGGACACAAATGTTGTGTTGCGTATAGATCTTCCAAGTAATTCCTCCTCAGTGCACACCACTGCGTTAGCCGGACGCGCAATTATTATTATTTTTTTTTCCTCTGTTTCCAGGCGAGATCCTAAATGTGGTTAGTTAGTTGCTCAAAGCCTCTATTTTAAAATACACTTGGAATTCAACTAGAGATAATTTCTTTTTTAAAGAAATCGTGGGGTTGGGGGGGCCGCGAGTCATTAGAAAAGGTTGGTAAGAGTCGTTTGTGAGGGGCTGTGGGGCTCGTGGCCCTCCAGGTTGCCAGGCACAGAAGTTAAGACGGACGTCACAGTTGGCAGGGTGGGGCTCGTCAAGTCTGTGAGGGTGGTGGGCGTGCTGGAGGGGCTGAGCGAGGCGTTGGAGAGCTCCGAGGCCGGCCCCGAGGGCGTCCCCGTCTGCAGCGCTGCGTCTGTCGTCTTGTCCACACCCGTGTTTTCCTGCCGTAAGAGGTTGCGCCTGAACTTGGCCCGGGCGTTCTGAAACCAGACCTGTGTGGGACAACAAGGGTAGGGCTGGTGAGGGGAGGGCAGGCAGGAGGCGTCCTGTCCCGGGCTGCTTCGCTGGGATCTCCGGTTTCTGGGAGATGCTAATCCTCCTTTTGCTGAGGGGGCTCCAGGAAGGCAGAGGGGCAGTAGTCTGTCCTTGCAAACAAGAAATCTTGTTTTCATTTAAAAGTAAAATGGTGCAAGGCCCTGGGTTCAATGCCAAGCATTGTAAAATACAAAACGAAACCAAAAAAAAAAATTTCTTCTAATATACTAGTCCTGGGCTTCTCTTTCTGTTAGCAGGCTCCAGAACTGAATCACTGGCCAGGACACTGATATGGAGACCTTGAAATGTCACCAGCTAAATGTGGCCAAGCTAGCTGAGAGCTCACACACTAAGCAGGGGAAAAAAAATGTAGGCTATCCTAGTAATACGTCTTTATTGATTTCCTAGCCAAGTGATAGTGTTTGGGACATACTGGGTTAATAAAAATATTAAAATTAATTTTACTGTTTTTACTTCTTCAATGTGACTATTAGAAAATGTAAACATGTGTTTCTATTGGACACACGAAACACACACACACACACACACACACACACACGCACCAAATCTTGGTCATTTTCTATAATGATTGGTTGGGAGACTTCGTCTTTGTTTTTGGTTTTTTGGCAGCCTCCTTTGAACAAACAACAGATCCTACAAGTTCTTCGTGGGGTATGATTTTTTTTATGTGTCAGTCGGTCTGGGAAATACAAAGATGACATAAAAAACATGCAGGCGATGAGGGTATGGCTGGGTGGAAAAGTTTGCCTAGCATGTACAAGACCCTGGGTTTGACCACCAGCACTGCAAAAAGAAAAACCACAAAGGTATGATCCTTACTCCCCACCCTCACTTGGGAAAGCCACCCAGTGTCCTGGACCACAGGGAGCTCACATCCCCGGGGGAGCTGGGCAGAGCAGGACTGCTGCCGGGGTAAAACAAGGCCCAGGAGGCAGTAACAGAACACTCCTCACCTGCCACACCCCAGATCTGCTTGTGAAGGAGGCTGGGGAGGACACAGCTTTAGCACTGAGAATCTAAACACCAAAGAGACAGGACACGGTTTTGCTGTCACACTCCCTTGGCTCCATCCACATCCACGCGTGTGCACCTTCATGAAGATGTATGTAAACTAGCCTCCACGGTCCCCCCAGCCATCTGACAGCACAAACACAGACACTCCGCTGTACCCAGAGGGCCACACAGTGCTTTGGAAGAGGCCCAGGAAATTCAGGCCACTGGGGACTTAGCGGGGTGTCCCCCCAAAAGCCTGAAAGGCAGGGCCCCTTCACTTCCTTCAGTATGAAGAAAACACCCGCCAGAAGCCTCCCCATGAAGGGCCTTGGGGATTTACAGACTCTAGAGTGCCCAGTTGCAGATTCCCAGATGTGTCTGCATCTGCCCTCTTCCCAGTGTCTCAGGCGGGGTTGGGATGGGCCGACTCCAGGCTCCACCCTCCCCGCGGGACCACCGACTGCAGCAGCCTGTGTCTCAAGTCCTCCTGCCTGGTAACCCGCCACAATTTGGGCTCCATCAGAAGCAGGGGTGTGAGTCCCAGAGTGAGGAAGGGGGTGCAGGTGCTGTGAGCTGGGGAAATCAAGCTCTCGCTCCAACACGCTGGTCTTCCCAGAGAGAAGGCACCTCTCCTGATTCTCTGCCCGGGGGAGCCCAGCACTCTTCTAGGCAATCACAAATGAGCAGTGCTTCCAAGACCACACTCAATGTGCTCTTCTCAGGGTGGGCAGGGAGAGTCTACAGGGCGACACTCTCTGGCCCAGGGAACACTGATGGAGAAGATGGAGGGAGAAAGCCTCCAGAGGCTGTCACTTCCTCAGTCACAGGCAGGTGGCCCATGAGAAAAGCCGGAGCCCTGGTACCGACTCCGGCCACCCTCCTGGCCTGTGAGCATGTGACCTATGAGGGGCCGCTGGAGCAGGAAGCCCTGTGGGTGCCGCGCTGCCCATCCTTGGGGGACCAAGGCCTCAAGAAGGCTGGAACCACTTAGCTGCAGCTCTTGGCTGTTTCTCAGGCACCACCCCCAGTGGTGCCCCCGTAAACAATGCCACCACCTTCTACAGCTACTTTCCGGCTCTATGGGCTCTGAGGGGCTGGGAAGCTGGTGGATGGAAATCCAACAACTCAACTAAAAGCGAGGCTGCTGGGGGCTTCAGTTGGGCTTGCTTTTCCCGGGAAGCAGATCTTCACAATTCTCCTAGGAGTTTAAAAAAGTCCCATTCCAAGATGTTGGAGCAAAAGACCCTATCCATGACCCCATCTTCATGACCCCAGGGACACGGCAAAGAGGCACACAGATGAAAAACCAGTAATACTAGCTGAGTTAATGGCAGTGCTGACGTGCGTGTGCCTTCTACTGTGTCAGGCACCAGGCCACCCAGTGACACACACCATCACAGTTAGCCCTGGGATAAGTTGAGCAGGTGGGCTCTATTATTGGTCCCATTTTATAGATTTAAAATCCAGGGCTGGGGCTATAGCTCAGTAGCACAGCATCTGCCTGGCAAGCATGAAGTCCTGAGTTCGATTCCCAATACCAAATAAATAAAATAAAATAAAATAAAATCCAGAGAGGCTAAGAGAAGTAAAGTTGCTTGCCCGAGGTCACACAGAGTCCAGCTGGGATTGGAATACAGGCTTGTTCATCATACAAAGTCCGTGCCCTCCCTACCACATGATCCTGAATAAGTCAGCAAGTGAATGAATGAATGAGTGAACAATTGAAGGAATACACAGAAAAGTAACTGTGAGACAGAGTAAAGAACACTGGATGTATAATTCTAGCACTTGAGGCTGAGGCAGGAGGATCACCATGAATTCATGGCCAGTCTGGGCTATAGGGTGTGTTCAACACCAACTTGAACTACACAGTGAGACTTGGTCTCAAAAAACAAAGCAAAACAAAAAGAATAGATTTTAAAAAGAATACTGGATGTACTGTCAAGTCCTGGCTCTCCCACTCACTAGGCAGTTACCTTGGGCTAGTCACTGTTCTCTGAGCCTGCCTCAGTTTCCCCATTTATACAGCTGGAGGCCTGGACCACCAATGCCACGTGATCTATGGGCCTTCAGGGTTCAGAGGGCATCCCAGGGCAGCTGTGGGCAACACAGAGGATCGGCTCTACCTGCCCCTCTTCCTAAACTGAAGCGGGTGTGTGTTGGAATATTCAGGCACAGTCAGGAGACACAGCTGCCGCCTCGGCCAGTGCAGAGCGCATGCCCAGTGAGTCCCAAGGGGTGCAGAAGCACCTCTGTGCCTCACCCCCTCTTCAGGCAGCCCCAGCCTGCAAGCTGTGGTCCGCTCCGGAATTTCCTTCCCCAGAGTCCCTCCATCAGGAAGGCCAGGCCACCTAAGTGCTGGCAAGTACCCTGGTGGGATGCTGAGGAAATCAGCAGAAAGACAAAAGCTTCAAGCCCAGAGCTGTCCACCATGGTGTCCTTCATCACATCCAACTAAAGGCTGCAGCCCAGGTGTCCAACGAGGCAAGGGGAGGTCGAGTCACAGTCTTTCCCCAAAGCCACAGGGGAAACAAGTATCTATGACGACGGTTATGTGAGAGAAAAAGATAAAACATTATATCCTCAGTATTGCAATTTAAATTTTGTTTGTGTATTTGTTTTGTCCTTTTTTCGGGGGGGCTTTTTTGAGACAGGGTCTCATTATGCAGTTCAGGCTGGCCTTGAGCTCACGTTGTAGTCCTGGCTGGTCTCAAACTCACAGCAATCCTCCTGCTTCAGCCTCCCAAATGCTGGGATTACAGGCAGTGTTGCAATTTATACAGAAAACAACAATGATGAGTACTCTTCCCTCACTGTGTGCCAGGCTTGGTCTAGCCAGTGGTGGTGAACCTAGGGCACGTGTGCTGCAGCTGGCTATTTGTTCTCATTGAAAACTCTAAAAGGTTCGCCATCAATGGTAGGCAAAGCTCTGAGCATTTTACCCATATGAACTCACTGAGCCTGATAACAACCCTCCGAGGGAGGCTCCAGTATGCAGGTGTGGACACGAGGTTCAGCCAGGGACGGGAGCAACTGAGACAGGGGCCCAGCAGCCTGGGTCCTGGCCTTGGCCATGAGTCTGAGGCCAACCTGGACTACAAAGTGCGTCCAAGGCCAGCCTGAACTGCATCGTGAGACCCTGTCGACAGAAGAAAAAAAAAAGTATAAGAACCAAAAATAGGCTGGGGATTTAGCTCAGTAGCATAAGTGCCTGCCTGGTAAGCACAAGGTCATGAGTTCGATCCCTGGCACCAAAAAAAAAAAAAAAAAAAAAAACCAGAAATAATGAGCACTGGCCCAGAAATCAGGAAGCTTGGTTCCTGCCCCAGGACTATGATGACTTTGGTGTGGCCCCTTGGGGAAGTCACTCCACCTCTCTGGGCCTCAGCTTATGCTCTTAAAATGAGATTCAGTGAAATCACCTATGGAACTCCTCTCCACACCCAAACCAGCCCTTGCTGCAATGATATGTAAACAATAGGCAGGACGATGACAGTGACCATTTTATAGGTGTGAAACTGAAGCTCCCAGAGATGGAGTCACTGGCCCTGGTCAAAACCTCACCTCCTCCTCAGGAAAGCCTTCCTGACTCCTTCCCCAGCTCAGGTGCTGGTCTAACATGCTCTCATTGTGTGTCTCTCATTGGGGAGGCTGAGGCAGGAGGATGGCAAGTTCAAAGTCAACCTGGGCAATTTAACCAGACTCTGTCTCCAAATAAAAATTAAATAAAAATAAGCAGAAAAGGACTGCAGATGTACCTCAGTGCCAAGGCTCTGGGTTCAACACCCAGTACCACCAAGAGACAGAGGTGAACCTAGAAAGAGGAGTGGAAGGGAGAGGAGAAGGGGGATTTTCCAATAAAATTTGGGAAACATTAGAATACTTAAATTGAGTCTCCTCAAGATGTCTCAGTCCCTGTGTTAATGTTAACATGCTCCAAGAGTCAATCTTTAGCAATTTCTCAAACTTATTTCACCTGGAGTTACTATTATCCTTATTCTTTTTTGAGATAGGGTCTTATGACATAGTTTAGGTTGGCCTTGAACTTGTGGCAATCCTCCTGCCTTAATTTCCCAAGTACTGGGATGAGAGGCATGCACCACACCTGGCTGACCCTAAATTACAGGAAATTTTTCCAGCACTGAAAAGCAAAGAAATGAATCTGATCACCATTTCAATTACCCACACAACACCTTGCCACATATCCCCTCTAGACTGTGTGTTCAGTGGTGCCTGGTTCACCAACAAATTCTCAGTGCCTCACTCCCTGTCTGGTGGTGGCAGGTCAGTAGAGTTGCAGAACAAAACAGTGAAGAGGGGAAAGCTGGTGTTCCGAGCTCCTGAGTTCACTCACAGGTTAATGACAATCAACAGTCACCTGAAGAATGGTTTTTATTTTTTTTGGTGCTGGGGATGGAACTCAAGGCCTCCCTTGTGTTAACTATGCACTCTAACACACTAATATATATCCCTAGCCCCTGAAGAATGTTTTTAAACCCTTGGTGAGGTGTGTCTGTGTCT